>SKCR01008516.1:0-53812 GCA_019454045.1 Zanthoxylum bungeanum
TAGTTCAACATTCTTATCTTCCAATAATTGTAGTCAATTCCAGTGTAGAGCGGAGGTCTATTTGTCTAAGCTCCCTCGGCAAAGTTCATTGAAGTGTTGCTTATAGAGGCCATGATCTATTCTCGGACGTTTAAGTCTTTGTTGAGAATACATCTCTCTGATACCAATTGAAATTACCTACAAGCACTATTAAGTAACAGCTATACCCAAGAGGGGTGAATTGGGTACTTCAACAAATAATACGAATTAAAAATCTTTTCAATATTAAGCTATTTAGTTAGTAGCATTACCGATTATGCTTAGAATTCAATTTCCATAATTAATATATTCAACAATGAACAATAAATAAAATACCAATCTTGATTGTCCAAAAAGTGATTAATAATATTTAAATTAACAATGGCAAGTTTTGCTAAAAAAATATGGAAATACAATATAAAACTTGCAATAAATTAAAGAGATGGGGTTAGAGAAATTGACACTGTAATTTATCGTGGTTCGGCCAACAATGCTTACGTCCACTCCTCTAAGCCGCACTTGAAGCTTTCCTCTATGTAAATGTGAATCCACACATTACACCATGAGTTTTCTGTGGCTCACTCACAAACCAAGAGTTTTGTCCCTAGGTTCACTCCAAACTTTTACACAAGAGTTTTATATCTAGACTCACTCCAAACTTTTACACTAATTCACCCTTTTGAGTATGCCCACTCAACAAGGGATTTCACAACCACAAGTGTTTGCTATAAAAAATTTTACAACACAACTTGGGTACTCACAAAGGATAAATAAGATTAGGGATGTGAGTTGCTAACCCAAGTGTACGGGCCAAATTTGGGCCAATGACATTATTGTCTTTTCACCTCGGATCCCATATCAGATATGGCCCAACTCCTCCAAACGGTACCAAAACCAAATTTGGGCCAGGACTCAGCTCCAATTTCAAATAAAACTCGCAAGACGACCCAATTCTCCAAATAGATCTCAACTGAATAACATCATTTCATGAATTAATTGATCTGCGCATATTAGCTGCCTCGTCACCGAAAGATGGATGTTAAGCATGTTAGTGGGCTCCACCTTCATAAATATGGCCCATATTCCAACTTTCATAACATATTCCTTAGTCTATAAAAAGAAGCAGAATTCAGAATTATGGATATTCAGGCCTAAGCATCCTTATTTCAAGCTTAAGCACCCTTACTTAAGCTCTCAAAGCTTCTCACCCTCTAAACACCGGCTCACCGCTCTCACGGCAGTTCACGGAGGTCAAGGTAACCTCAGACCTTACTCTTCCATCATTTTTTACTCGTCTTCACTACTGACTTGAGCATCGGAGTGCCTATGGCACTCACCACAACGGTGGGTGGAGACTCTCTGCTCACTCTACTTTCGTTTTGCGGGATCGCTAGTGCCCCATCATACAAATCTTAATTTTGAACATCGGGTAAAATCATGTGCCTACACCAAGTAAATCCAAGCTCACTAAATGATGATGAAGATGTAGTGTATGAGCTTTTTAAGATGAAGAGAGTGAATGATCAAGAAAGTTCTGTTTCTCTATTTGTTTTTGCTTTGAACAAAATATTGCAAGGTGTTAGAACATGTCAAAAATTTTCATAAATGAATTTTGGTCTCAATTTATAATGAAAAACAAACAAGATATGTTTCAACGCAGAGACCTGTATTCCGAGTTCTGAGACCGGTATGTCGATTAGCTGATCGGTATGGAGACCAGTATGATCTGTCCCGATTCTAATAGCTATGGAAACTCTAGACTGACCAATATGGGAGATCAGTATGGAGTAGTCTGGTTCCAGAGAATATGCAAAATTGTCCAAAGCATAGCATGGGCATCGGTATGCCAATATTAGGGACCGGTGTGTCGGTCACAGTGCAAAAAACTCAGAATTTGAAGATTAAAATATTATGCACGTGACCCAAATATATTTTAAGAATATATATGAGTCTCATGAGCTTAAAATACTTGAATTATCAACTCACTTATATTGAGAGTCTTAAGCTATAAGACTTCGCTTGATTTCTTTCGTTGAGCTCCATTTTCACATCTATTTTATTTCGACATCTTTTTATAATGCTTTGTGTATGCGTCGAAGTCATTAGTGTTGCATCATCAAAATCCTTAATCAAATGCAATGGCACTTATAGTTTATATAGGTGAGAAAAAGGCTTTAACTAATCACCAACATACTATAAATATTACAATAATATAGGATCAATTGGGAGTATGAATTGATGTCTTTATAGCACGGCTTAGAGGTTTATGGAACATCGTGAGAATTTGTGTCAATTGAAAATGATACCTCTATCCCCGCACACAATGAGATATATTTGGGGGATTTATTTATCCTATTCACATTTTTGTAGATCAGAGATTACAAAGAGTCCCGATGGAGACTTGAACTAGAGCTTATGCTTCCCAATATGCTATGATTAAATAAAAATAAACAATGGTAAGTTGTGTTAAATCATGGGCAATATCAATTTATTTATTGGGCTATTTTTGTTGCTGATGTTGATACGTACAATTTGGTGAGATCTGAAATATAATTGAGCATTAACATATGATAAAGAGAAAGATAGTCAAATCAAATGGTCGAAATACAAGGGACATTAAGTGTATTTCTACGGCTCATTGCATAAAGATGCAAATCTCTACAATTTTAAAAGCTACCAAAAGCATGTCAATTGTCTTAATTTCTTATTAAATTGCCAGAATTTGAAGCGTCCCATGATACATATTGGGGCATCCCCAAAAAGTGGCCAAAGTTTAGGCAAAGTGATTCCTTTTATGGCTTTGTTTAATGAAAACCTTTGATTACGTCCATGAACATATATATATATATATAGTGCTAACAATTGTTAACATCTTAAAAAGGACTAGTAGGTTAATTTTATATAAAAGTTCCAAGTTCAATACTATACTCTTTCCAAAAAATATATGTGTATATGTGGGCTAAAGCGTGCTAATCAGATTACTTAATTAGCGTTATCAATGAAATATCTGGGTATGTATGATATATCAATTCAGTTTACTGAGGTGGTATGTCTGATCAATCACTCTCTATCATTTGGAGTGAGTCTAGTAAATTTTTAAATTTAGAAGATATCACAACATTAAAGTGGTGAAGCCACTTCTTGGCTAATCATGTGAACTGCAATGTTAATTTTTTTTTTTTTTGAAACCCCACCGCCAAATCACCTGACCTGAACTTAAGCAGAGAGCATGTAAATCTTCAGTTGTTCCAAGCTCTTACAAGAAATGCACCCCCTAGATTCGAACTCAAGACCTGAAAGTCAGATCTTAAACCTTATACCACCAAGTCACGCCTCTTGGGGACAACTGCTATGTTAAATGACAGAGAGTGATTGGCCGAATATACTATTTCAATAAATTGAACTGATGATGCTCGACCTACACAAAAATTTCTCATACATTAGAGTCATCAATAAAAAACCGATAGAATTTTTGGTACATAAATTTTACAAATTACATGGTGATACTAAATGATTTACCCTGCGTTTAATAGAGTTAGTAAGAGCTTTAAAGTTAGAGTCACGATGACGCTCTGCCCAATACCTACTTTAATATTAGCGTTAACGCTTAGATAATCATAATCTCACAACATGAGCTTATTTTTTATGCTACGTTATACTATAGTGTTTGTTCCTTAACTTATAAACTAGGTTATACTATCTGACAATACTCTATGCCAAACATCTTTTTAAGGCACTTTTTTAAGACACTAGTCCTTAACTTTTTTAAGTTAACTTATATTGTCTCCAAGAGGCGTGGCTTGGTGGTGTAGAGTTCGGGATCTAGCCTCCAGGTCATGAGTTCGAATCCAGGGGGTGCGTTTCTTATAAGAGTCTGGGACAGTCAGTGGGTTTTACTTGATTCGCTTAAGCTCGGATCGGGTGGTTTGGCAGTGGAATTTCCACGTTTCAAAAACAAAAATTAATTTATATTCCAATATTTGTTCCATAACTTTTTTATTGGGTACATTATGACACTTATTTAAGGTCACTCGTCGACTAACAGAAACGCTAGTCAACAATGCAAATCCTACACACTAATCAAGTGGAGAGCCAACACATGCATAACCTTTGAATTAGTAAACAATGCAAGCCTAGGAAGAAGAAATTAATGGACACTTCAAGAAGAAGAAGCTTTATCCAATGGCTTTCCACTTTCTAGGGTTAAGGCGTGGCATCTTCTCTGCAATTGGTCTTTAATTAAACTAATCCAACTCTTAAGTTAATTAACTTTTAATTATGTTATTGATGAGTACAATATGAATGTGGAACAGCTGTATTGGTCCTATGAATTTTTTAATTTTATATTATAGGTGTCCTTCTTGAGTAAGTAATTGGTTACTTCTTATTTCATTGCTCATTGATCAAGATTCAAGACTAACTACACAATTGTGCCACCCTTTATTCTCACGTGTCCAAAAGATTAGAACTTCCATTAGTAAAAATCACAAATGTAGTATCTAATATATATATATAAGTTTTCGTTATAAAGAAGACCTGAAGAATGTCTTAATATATATAATTTCATTTTTATCTTTTAAAGTTATGCTCTCAAGATTCGAACATACGACTAAATAAATAATAAATTAATATTTGATCATCGTACACTACAAGAAACATCACATTTTTGTGATTGCATCGCTTCAGTCAAATTGGAAAATTTCTTGAATTTTTACTTCAAGAAGTACTTGAAACCTTTAAATCTACGTGCCATTGCACAATTAAGGAATCTAACATGTGGTTGCTTGGTGTCGATATGAAATTTGTTCTAAGATCAACATAAGTAATTATAATAATAAATATGTTATTATGATGTAAGTATAAACATCACTTTTCATTCTTTCGCTGCTCAAGCCCAAACAAACACAACAAGAGTAATATTATAGCACTATAGACTCAACATGTACAATGAGAGAGTAAAGCAACTAATCGATAAATTCCACCCCATTAGAGAACCAATGTTGAATATGCAAACCAATAAACATATGAACTATAAACAGGATTGAAAAACAAAAACCCCAATTCTTTTTAGATACTCTGCTGAAAAAAAAAACACTAATATGAACAAGGAAAATTACAATACCATTTCAGCAAAATAGCGTGGAGTACTTTGACTTAGGATTTCTTTAAACTTTTAGGGATTAGTTTTACTTTTAGAAGTTGAAACCTTTTAGGATTGGATTTCCTTGAAACTTAGGTTTGGGTTTTGCTTTTTGAAATAGAGTGTTCTAAATTAAGAAATTATATTTTTTTATATATTTTATATGCCTAATACGTACATATGGTAATTTTTTTAATTTTTTTATTTTTATGTAATCATTATTTCAATGAAAATAATATTTGTATGGTAATTTTTTATTTTCTTTATTTTTTTGTAATCATTGTTTCAATGGAAATAATAATCGTATCATATAATAATATTAATTTAATAATCTAAAAAAGTACCTAATTAATAAATATTATCATCTACCTTTTAATAATATTATTTTATTTCCGTTTAAACATTAAAATAGTGGTAATTTCTTACAAATCAATAAATAAAATAAATCCATCTACTAAATATTTTAATTGGGATGAAATTTAGTCATGTAGTTATATTTATGATCATTTGATTTATATGTATGTGTTATTTAGATAAGATTTCATGACTAATAATTTATTAATGGGTTTGAGTAATTAAAAAAAATCATGTTTCAAATAATTTAATTATTCTAAATATACTTATGTGACTAAATCTTTTAGTCACTATATTAATTTTGCTACTTGTGATGTCCATGAGTCGGTGCCAAATGGGTCACTGTAGGCACTGTATTTTTCCATGTGAGTCCCTATGATGAGTCTCATTTGGAGGCACTACCTTTTTAGTCGAGGAAGTTGCGGGAAACAGTTGTCGGAAGGGAATCGGTATTTCGTTAAATTTTATCCGCTTGTTTAGCTCTAAGCTCACTCGTTGGACCTCCGTTTTAGAGCACATTTAGCCTTAAAAAACCCCAAAACCATTTAACTTTGGCCCAACCCCACTCACCAAACCAACACAACACCTAGCCCACCACACTTGGCCCACACGCCCAAGGCCCTCAAAATACAACCCAATTAAATAAAATATTAATTAAATATATATTTAACACATGTGTAATTAAATAAAACAAATAAAATCTAAATAATCACCTACCAAAATAATAAAAATACTCACACAAATTAAAGAAATTGCATGCCTAATTAAAGTCAATCAAATATATAACCTTCCTAAACAAACAAATCATGTCCCCAATTAATTGATTTTCTTTCCTTTTTAAACCATGCACAACCCTAACCCTAGCTTGTCACTATAAAAACAACAACATATTGCAACTCTAGACCCTCTCACTCTCACACGGCCAAACTACAAACACAAAAATAATAAACCAGAGACACTCACGTAGCAGCAACCCTGTCTCTCTCACGTCCACAAACCCTCCACACGTCCTTTGCTCCATAAACAGCCTCGCCCACTATAACGCACGAAGAACCCTCAAACTGTAGCAGCCCTAACTGCCCCTACGCATAAGACAAATTCACACGTAGAACCCCTCCATCACACTGCCTCACGCCTCATCAACAGATCAACACCTTTAACTAAGCCATACACGTCCCACAGACCAAAACCGAAGCCACGCTCAAAAGACCTCACTCCATGTAGCTTTCTCTCCCTTAAAACAGCCACGTACAAGCAGCAGATATAGGACCTCAAAGGTGCCACACCAATAAGCCAACAAATCAATTCATTAGCCTTCACGTAACAAACTCAACACCACGACCATATTGCCCTTGCTTCACGTAACAACACCACCCAACTCAGCCTTTACTTCACGATAATCGCCTAAATTCAACGCCCCACACTGCCCAAAACCGAGCCACAAGCAGTACCCAAACTGCTCAAAACAGTCCCCAAAACCTCAAATAAAAACTACCAAAACTGCATTGTTTAACCACCAAAACTGCAATATTTAACCACTGAAACAGCAGTCAAAATAGTAGCTTGAGCAGCGAAACAGCGAGGTAAAACGCAAACCAGTTTACCAGAAAAGTTGAGGAGCTTTAACCCTTCCGATCTCCGTGAAACGCAAGTCCGAAAGTCGACAAAAAAAAAAGTTAGACCTGAGGGTATTCTTCACATCCGTTTTCAGTTGTATTTTTATTATTTATTGAGTTTCGTTTGCATGATTATTATGGAGTGATGCATGTCGTGGCCTTTGAATAGATAAAAAAATGCATGTATTGTAAAATGATGTATGTTGTGGCCCTTGAATAAAATGGAAAGTGTGTCGCCTCTCGTGGTATATAGGATGGAAACCCCGACATAAACTTCATAGCTGATTCCGAATGGACGGTAGTATGATCTGTACTCGGGATACAACTCCACGTACCACTTGAGTAAACGGCGCATATTTCGTTTTATGTTGTTTTGATTTGTTTATTATTCACTACTTGATTTCCGCATGTTATTTGTTTATGTAATGATGTGATCGAGAGCATGGGCTTAGTAAGTTGGATTGAAGGTCCCATATTTTGAGGGGTTAAAACCCTTTACCACGATGTTTTGCCGCGCCGGTTGATGTATATTCGGTTGAATGTAAGATGTGTTCAATCGGGTACACGAAGTCCGATATCATAGTCTTTACTTTTATATATGTATTGTGTTGTTTGTGCATGGGCTTAGTAAGTGCGATTAAAGGTCCTCTATTTTGAGAGGTTAAAATCATTTACCATGATGCTTTGCCGCGCCTTTTAGCCCGTTATTATTTATTAGGTGTCATCTATTCATCCGTTCATGTATGTGTCATGTTGTTTACTTCATTTTGGAGGTCACTGCTGTAACCCCGTTCGAACGCATTCCAGAACGCCGCACGAATGCATGTTTTCTGTCTGGTCCCGTTCGAACGCGTTTCAGAACGGCGCACGAACGTATGTTTTCTGTCTGGTCCCGTTCTAACGCGTTATTAAATTCTATACGAACGTGAACCTTCTATTTACCGTTCGGACGTGTTTACGAATGCTACTCGAATGCGCATGCATTTGTTTCATCAGGTCTGGTCCCGTTCGAACGCGTTATTAAACGCCACACGAACGAGAACCTTATGTTTACTGTTCAAATGCGTTTTCGAACGCTACACGAACGCCCATACACTGAACTGTGTCCTTTTCATCACATGTCATGCATAATTGTTTCTTAGGTGATTTCTCTTGTATCATGTAATCAATCATACTATTTGAATTCCTGCATTTATTTATTTGATGTGTTCATGAGATGGTATTCAATCATGATTAGGTCATTGGTATGTTACTTGGTTCTTAGGCATGATTTAGCATATTTGGTTGTTCATTTTCAAGCATAATTAGTCATTTATTTTGCGTTTGGAATTTGCATTATGTTTAGGTCGTTCTTTGTTTTCCGCATTATATGATCGAAACATGTTCACGAGATTGCCGTGTGCTATTGCATGTTTACCGTTATGATGATTACTTTCATACATGTGTACTTAAAAGTAGAATACTCCTTGGAAATAAATGTTGCTTAGGCTTGGTTAAATTATTGCACAAATCATTTCATTACAAGTGGCATAAGTAAGGGACCATTCTGAACCCAACAGTTTGAGGTCTTCCCTTGCGAGGGGTGAGTGCGGCCTTAAACTATGTTTCCGATTCACACCGGATGGAGACTCCATTATTCTCCGGTTTAGTCCCTCGCGGGCTACTCCGTACTCCCAACCGGGCCATGAGCCCGAAACAGCATGTGTCGCCCAGTTTGTGTTCCCACAGTCTGGCGACTCCATTGGGGATAGAGAATTGGCCCCGAAATAATATCTTGTAATATTATGATTTATGCTTTAATTAACTGTGTCTACTGTGAGTTAAAAGGGGTTTAATCAAAGGCATATTGTTTAGGCTGGGTAATGGTTTGGTGTCTTCCTTCACTCACTACCTTTCTAGAAGGAAAAGCTGTGAAGGCACCTAGATAATCATCTACTTGTAGCCTATTGTGATGGACTAATTTGGAGGACCCGTTGTTTATTCCTGTCACCAAGCGATAAGAGCCTAAGAGGTTAGGGTACTTAAGAGAGCCTCGCTCCACCTTCCCTCTGGGGAATCTACAACGGGAAATCCATCTGACAGTCAGTCACACACCATAACTCGTTGGCACGTACTGTAAGGTATAAAAAAGGTGCGCTCACTTGGTCGTTCAAACCCTTGAGTGGGGAGACCTAGTTGTGGGTAATCCTTCGCCAGCGAGAGTCTTTATCTATACTCCCGCAAACCCACACGTAGACCGTAATTGTATGGCCTATAGCAACTATTTCCTTGTGCTTGTGGACCATCCTCATTTGGATGCAGTTGGACTTCTTGTCAGAGATGCGAACTTGTTGGGCCATTTAAACTGGGACGAGTTCGTATCCTACGAAAATTGGGCCAAAAGCTTCTGAAATGTTGATGGGCCACTCTGTAGAAATTATTTATGTATGCTTGTGTTTGGGAACATTGCCGTTTGGATCCATTCGGACCTTTTGTCATGAGGTATGGGCTTGTTGGGCCATTTAAACTGGGACAAGAACATATCTTATGATGATTGGGCCAAAAGCTCCTAAAACGCCAATGGGCCATTGTATGTTTGTGTTTGGGAGCATTATCATTTGGATACGGTTGGACTTCTTGCCATGAGATGTGAACTCGTTGGGCCATTTAAACTGGGACGAGTTCACTCCTATGACAGTTAGCCCAAAAGCTTCTAAAATGATGATGGGTCGATTTATGTGAAAATTTAATAAGTTGATATATTCCTTATATCACATGCATCTCATTCATTTCATGCATACACGCATCATGTTAATCCTTGTGTCTAAAAGCCATCATAGATTCCCGTTGGGTTGGGGAAGAGTGAAGACTCACCAAAAGACTGGTAACAGATATGAGTACGTCTGATAACGAGGTATCCCGGATAGATCAGTTGGAAAATGGTTTCGCCAAGATTACCGAACAGTTGCAAGCCTTGACTACCGCCATGGAAAATATGGTTGTACCCCGTGCTGGGGGAAATTCTGAGAATGTGAGGCGCGAGGAGCCTCCGAATGGGTTGGGGGATGATATCCCCACTTTTGATGATGACATAGCAGAGTATGCAACAGGCAGAGTGATTGGGTCTCAGACAGAATTTCAGAAGCTTCGGGATCAGGTTGAAACAGTTACCCGCAAAATGAGGGGTAAACATGAAGAGTTGTTAGATTATGAGACAATGACCTTCGGAGAACAGCTGCCAACTCAGTTTAAAATGCCCGACATGGCCAAGTTTAATAGGAATGGAGACCCGAGAGTCCATCTGCAGCAATATGTCTCAGTCATGAGTTCAGTGGGCCTATCACAGCGCCAAGTCCAAAAGATGTTTGGGGTGTCACTCGAGGGGGCACCTATGGTTTGGTATCATAGCCTTGAGAAGAAGGTTAAGGAAGATTGGAGGGAACTAGCTGATGCTTTTCTGAAGCAGTATGTTACAGACTTAGAGATTGACTTGTCACTCCGTGATTTGGAGAACACTAAGCAGAAGCCAGAGGAAAGTTTCAAATGGTATGTGGATCGCTGGAGAAGCCAGCTTTTGAAAATGCAGACTCAGCCTTCAGAGAAAGACCAAATTAAGATGATTATCAAGGGCACCAAGCCCTCTATTTATGGTAAGCTGAGGAGGATGACCTCCATGATTACTGATTTCCGACAGTTGGGAGAGACTGTTATGGATATTGAAGAAGAGGAGGCTGAAAACGGAAAGTTTTATGGCCGGAATAGAAGAACTTTTGGGGGGCCTTCTGAGACCAAGCCCGCTACTGCCAAGGTCGCTACCGTCAAGAACAGACGATTCTCCAATCTTGGTAGACCTTTGTCAAATATGTTTGAGAAACTGAAAATGCAAGGACTTATAAAACCTTTGGAACCTAGGCCATTTCCGAACCCTGTACCACCATACCTCAACCTAAACCAGTATTGTTACTTCCATCAAGAAAAAGGCCATGACACCGACAACTGTACCCGCCTCAGGCATGAGGTCCAAAACCTCATTGACTCCCATAAAATACCCAATCCAGAAAAAAGAACAACCTAACACATACAGAAATCCCTTGCCTAATTACCACTCCATTCCACCTACATGATCAACTTCGGTCTACCCGAAACATTTGTCCTCCAAACTCTCAACCACTAGGCTTCTTGCATTGAGATAAATGATAACAGTAGTAAAGAACCATAGGTCAAGGAAGAAGACAATGTTGCGAATGATGAAGTCATTCCTCATAGTTTATTTTTTCCTCCATTTTTAATATAGACATTGATTTAGTCTACATGTTCGAACCATTTTCTTAAATGATAATAAGGACGTTCATTTCGCTAAATCTCTTCTACAATATGAGTATATTTGAGAAAAGCATTCAACTTGGGTACTATGAAATTCAGTGATGTTTTGAACACGGGGAATCCTCGGAATAAGCAAGCATAAAAGATAAGATAGCCATTCGGAAATTGGGAAATGGGAGTAGTGAGAATATCAGACTTGGAAGAGAATTAGTTCACCAAGCCGATCAACGTAGACAGATTGAAGCAGTGGCTTGCCTGAGGAAAATAAGACTGAGCAGTCACCAAGAGAATTGGCAGAATACCTAACCCGACGGGATATGAACATTCATGCATGCATACACTTAACACATTTTGCATCCTTTTGTGTTTGTTTTGTTTTGTGTTCACAGGTTTTGAAGAAGAAAAGAGAAAGCAGCAAAGAACAAGCTAATCAGAAATGGTGAAAAGCACAGTATCGGATTCGGGAATAAAGCCCATATTCAGCGCAATTCAGGAACAAAGCCCACAGTTTAGGGCGAGGCCCATATCAATATCAGTTTGGGGGCGAGGCCCACATCAGTATCAGTCTGGGGGTGAGGCCCATATCAGTATGAGTCTGGGGGCGAGGCCCATATCAGTATTAGTTTGGGGCGAGGCCCATATCAGTATCAGTTTTGGGTGAGGCCCACATCAGTATCAATCTGGGACGAGGCCCACATCAGTATCAGTTTGGGGGTGAGGCCCACATCAGTATCAGTTTGGGGTGAAGCCCACAGTCAGCTCAGATCAGGGAATAAAGCCTACATTCAGTGCAATTCATGAACAAAGCCCACAGTCAGCTTAGATCGGGGATAAAGCCCACATTCAGTATAATTCAGGAACAAAGCCCACATTCAGTACAATTCAGGAACAAAGCCCACAGTCAGCTCAGATCGGGGATAAAGCCCACATTCAGTACAGTTCAGGAATACAGCCCAGGAGAATAAAGCTCTCTCTCAGCACGGTTCAGGAATACAGCCCAGGAGAATAAAGCTCTCTCTCAATGCAGTTCGGGAATACAGCCCAGGAGAATAAAGCTCTCTCTCAGTACAGTTCGGGAATACAGCCCAGAGGAATAAAGCCCTCTCTCAGCACAGTTCGGGAATACAGCCCAGGAGAATAAAGCTCTCTCTCAGCACGGTTCGGGAATACAGCCCAGGGGAATAAAGCCATCTCTCAACACAGTTCGGGAATACAGCCCAAAGGAATAAAGCACGCTTTCAAACCAGTTCGGGAACAAGGCCTAGGGGAATAAAGCCCTATCTTTACACAGTTCGGGAATACAGCCCAGAGGAATAAAGCCCTCTCTCAGCACAGTTCGGGAATACAGCCCAGGAGAATAAAGCTCTCTCTCAGTACGGTTCGGGAATACAGCCCAGGGGAATAAAGCCATCTCTCAACACAGTTCGGGAATACAGCCCAAAGGAATAAAGCACGCTTTCAAACCAGTTCGGGAACAAGGCCTAGGGGAATAAACCCTATCTTTACACAGTTCGGGAATACAGCCCAGAGGAATAAAGCCCTCTCTCAGCACAGTTCGGGAATACAGCCCAGGAGAATAAAGCTCTCTCTCAGTACGGTTCGGGAATACAGCCCAGGGGAATAAATCCATCTCTCAACACAGTTCGGGAATACAGCCCAAATGAATAAAGCCCACTTTCAAACCAGTTCGGGAACAAGGCCCAGGGGAATAAAGCCCCATCTTTACACAGTTCGGGAACAAAGCCTAGGGGAATAAAGCCCACTTTCAAAGCAGTTCGGGAACAAGGCCCAAGGGAATAAAGCTCTATCTTAACATAGCTCGGGAATAAAGTCTAGAGGAATAAATCCATATCTTAACACAATTCGGGAACAAGGCCCAAGAGAATAACGCCCTATCTTGATACAGTTTGGAAAAAAGCCTAGAGGAATAAAGCCCACCCTCCATACAGTTCGGGAACAAGGCCCAGGGGAATAAAGCCCTATCTTTACACAGTTCAGGAGCAAAACCTAGAGGAATAAAGCCCGCTTGCAAAACAACTCGGGAATAAAGCCCAGGAGAATAAAGCTCGCTCTCAATGCAGTTCGGGAATAAAGCCCATAGGTCAAAGCACCCCAGGATAACAAGTAAGTTAAGCAATAGCTGGCGAGCCAGGTAAATGAAAATGCATTGCATAACTTTGATAGGATTGTCACTGTTACACATTACACAAGTCCCATCAAAGTGGGGGCGACTGTAGGCACTTTATTTTTGCATGTGAGTCCCTATGATGAGTCTCATTTGGAGGCACTACCTTTTTAGTCGAGGAAGTTGCGGGAAACGGTTGTCGGAAGGGAATCGGTATTTCGTTAAATTTTATCTGCTTGTTTAGCTCTAAGCTCACTCGTTGGACCTCCGTTTTAGAGCACATTTAGCCTAAAAAAACCCAAAACCATTTAACCTTGGCCCAAACCCACTCACCAAACCAACACAACATCTAGCCCACCACACTTGGCCCACACGCCCAAGGCCCTCAAAATACAACCCAATTAAATAAAATATTAATTAAATATATATTTAACACATGTGTAATTAAATAAAACAAATAAAATCTAAATAATCACCTACCAAAGTAATAAAAATACTTACACAAATTAAAGAATTGCATGCCTAATTAAAGTCAATCAAATATATAACATTCCTAAACAAAAAATCAAGTCCCCAATTAATTGATTTTCTTTCCTTTTTAACCATGCACAACCCTAACCCTAGCATGTCACTATAAAAAACAACAACATATTGCAACCCTAGACCCTCTCACTCTCACACGGCCAAACTACAAACACAAAAATAATAAACCAGAGACACTCACGTAGCAGCAGCCATGTCTCTCTCACGGCCACACATCCACGAACCATCCACACGCCCTTTGCTCCATAAACAGCCTCGCCCACTATAACGCACGAAGAACCCTCAAACCATAGCAACCCTAACTGCCCTTGCGCATAAGACAAATTCACACGTAGAACCCCACCATCACACTGCCTCACACCTCATCAACAGATCAACACCTTTAACTAAGCCACACACGTCCCACACGCCAAAACCGAAGCCACGCTCAAAAGACCTCACTCCATGTAGCTTTCTCTCCCTTAAAATAGCCACGTACAGGCAGCAAATATAGGACCTCAAAGGCGCCACACCAATAAGCCAACAAATCAATTCATCAGCCTTCACGTAACAAACTCAACACCATGACCATACTGCACTTGCTTCACGTAACAACACCACCCAACTCAGCCTTTACTTCACGATAATCACCTAAATTCATTGCCCCACACTGCCCAAAACCGAGCCACAAGCAGTCCCCAAACTGCTCAAAACAGTCCCCATAACCTCACATAAAAACTACCAAAACTGCACTGTTTAACCACCAAAACTGCAATATTTAACCACTGAAACAGCAGCCCAAATACCTTAAGAACAGTAGCCTAAAACACCAAAAACAGTGACCAAAATACGGTAGCAATACGGCAGCAAAACGGCAGCAAAACAGCAGTAAAACGGAGTCAAAACAGTAGCTTGAGCAGCGAAACAGCGAGGTAAAATGCAAACCAGTGAATCAGAAAAGTTGAGGAGCTTTAACCCTTCCGATCTCCGTGAAACGCAAGTCCGAAAGTCGACAAAAAAGGTTAGACCTGAGGGTATTCTTCACATCCGTTTTCAGCTGTATTTTTATTATTTATTGAGTTTCGTTTGCATGATTATTATGGAGTGATGCATGTTGTGGCCTTTGAATAGATAAAAAATGCATGTATTGTAAAATGATGTATGTTGTGGCCCTTGAATAAAATGGAAAGTGTGTCGCCTCTCGTGGTATATAGGATGGAAACCCGGACATAAATTTCATAGCCGATTCCGAATAGACGGTAGTATGATCTGTACTCGGGATACAACTCCACGTACCACTTGAGTAAACGGCGCATATTTCGTTTTATGTTGTTTTGATTTGTTTATTATTCACTACTTGATTTCTGCATGTTATTTGTTTATGTAATGATGTGATCGAGAGTATGGGCTTAGTAAGTTGGATTAAAGGTCCCCTATTTTGAGGGGTTAAAACCATTTACCACGATGTTTTGTCGCGCCGGTTGATGTATATTCGGTTGAATGTAAGACGTGTTCAATCGGATACACGAAGTCCGATATCATAGTCTTTACTTTTATATATGTATTGTGTTGTTTGCGCATGGGCTTAGTAAGTGCGATTAAAGGTCCTCTATTTTGAGAGGTTAAAATCATTTACCACGATGCTTTGCCGCGCCTTTTAGCTCGTTATTATTTATTAGGTGTCATCTATTCATCCGTTCATGTATGTGTCATGTTGTTTACTGCATTTTGGAGGTCACTGCTGTAACCTCGTTCGAACGCGTTCCAGAACACCGCACGAACGCATATTTTCTGTCTGGTCCCGTTCGAACACGTTATCAAACGCTATACGAACGTGAACCTTCTGTTTACCGTTCGGACGCATTTACGAACGCTACTCGAACGCGCATGCATTTATTTCATCAAGTCTGGTCCCGTTCGAACGCGTTATCAAACGCCACACGAACGAGAACTTTCTGTTTACCGTTCCAACGCGTTTTCGAACGCTACATGAACGCGCATACACTAAACTGAGTCCTTTTCATCACATGTCATGCATAATTGTTTCTTAGGTGATTTCTCTTGTATCATGTAATCAATCATACTATTTGAATTCCTGCATTTATTTATTTGATGTGTTCATGAGATGGTATTCAAGCATGATTAGGTCATTAGTATGTTACTTGATTCTTAGGCATGATTTAGCCTATTTGGTTGTTCATTTTCAAGCATGATTAGTCATTTGTTTGCGTTTGGAATTTGCATTATGTTTAGGTCGTTCTTTGTTTTCCGCATTATATGATCGAAACGTGTTCACGAGATTGCCGTGTGCTATTGCATGTTTACCGTTATGATGATTACTTTCATACATGTGAACTTAAAAGTAGAATACTCCTTGGAAATAAATGTTGCTTAGGCTTGGTTAAATTATTGCACAAATCATTTCATTACAAGTGGCATAAGTAAGTGACCATTCCGAACCCAACGGTTTGAGGTCTTCCCTTGCGAGGGGTGAGTGCGGCCTTAAACTATGTTCCCGGTTCACACCGGGTGGCGACTCCATTATTCTCCGGTTTAGTCCCCCGCGGGCTACTCCGTACTCCCAACCGAGCCGTGAGCCCGGAACAGCATGCGTCGTCCAATTTGTGTTCCCACAGTCGCGCCGAAACATATTTTTATTATAGGTGACTATTTTTTATTTAGTCTCAAATATATATTAATCTATGACCAATAACATTAGTAGCCTTATATCTAAGTGAACAAAATATATCATCTCAATTTGTGATTAATAACTTTAATTGCCAAACGTCTTATTTACTTAATAAAAAATAAAAGACTTGTGTATTGTGAGTCTGTGACTAAAGATTTCGGTCACCGAACAATAAAAAGAATTTTTTCATAAATTAATAAGCTTTAGTGACTATAGATTTTAGTTGCCCAATAAACTATATTACAACTAATTACTATGGCCTCTAAAGATAAACAAATAAATATTATCTAAAGGTAACTAATTATTTATTTAGTCCCTATATGTATTTAATTCAGAAACACACAACGTGTGTAAAAATTAAAATATCGTGACTAATTAATAATTAGTCAAAAATAAATATTTTTTGTGACTACACAATATAGTTACTAAATATTAAAAATATTTTTATAAAATATTTTGTGACAATTATATTTAGTTGTCTAAGATTGATTTTATTCACTACTAATATTATAGTCATTGATGTGATTTACTCACTATTAAAATATAATTTTAAATAACTAATTTATTTTTCTGCAACTATTTAAAGTTTAGTCACTAAATATTCTATTCTCCGACTAATATATAGTCGCAAAATATAGATGATAGTGAGAAAATATATTATAGCATAGAATTTCAAATTCGGTGACTAAATACAAATTTTAATCATAAAAAAATTATTATCTGCTATATGATTTTTTATCACAAAATAATTGGTCACTAAAACATATTTTTCTTGTAATGGTATCTTCAAAAATCATTAAAAAAAAAAAAAATCAATGTAAATTTGATTATGGACAGCACATCACATTATAGGTTTTAGAGACTAGATTAACTTTTAATAATATAGCTTCTAGGTTCTCAAATCATTCAGGCATCAAGATTAAAACTCTTTAATTAACATTTGGATTAGTTGGTTTGGCGAATAAATTCTTAGACTCAAAATTTATCTAATAAATGAAGTTAGATGGTATAGTTGGATACTTCCATTATTTCAATGCATTTATCTGTATTGGAATAGAATCCAAAATAGTTTTACGCATTTGTTTTCAAAATTAAATTGGATCGGTCGTTTAAATTGGTTGAATTAGGAATCAATAATGAGTCTAGTCTAAATAAATTTTTAAAATCGGATAATAAAAATTATTGAAAACCGTGAATTGGACAATTTAATTTTAATTAATATTTTTTTCTTGTCAAATTATATTCAAAAGATTCAAAATTATTTAACAGAACGAAATGATATTATCCATTAATGAAGGTCGGTTTCTGATATGCTAACTGTTCATTACTTTTAGAAGGAAAAGCATTAACAAGAAGTAAACGACAAGTGCTGACTGAGCTTTGCCCATTATCCAAAATTAAACTAATATTACTGTAATAAATTAATTAAAGCAAACCAAATAATATATAACTTTCTTTCATGGCGTTTGCAAAACACTCTCTCCACTGTCATTGGGTTTGAATAAAATATAAATTCTGTAGCTCACAGTGTCTCTATTGAGAAAAATGGAAACAGAATATGAACATGAACAGATAGTGATTATGGAGAAAATCCGTAAGGATAATTCGTTAAAATTTTAAAAAATTAATACTCATTATAATTAAAAAAAAAAAAATTTATTTTATCGATAAGAAATTAGATACTTTTAAAATTGATCCTATGTGAACGGGTTTCATGTTTTTGATTGTTAAAAACTTTTAGAGACAAATAATGACAATTTTTTTTCATGTTTACGTTTTCATTTATGTCACTTTATGCTATCAGTTTAAGAGCAATAGGAAGTAAAATTCCATTTTATTTTAAATTTTGGTAATTATATCCATTTTGGTCTATGGTTGAGTGCTTTTGCATTTTTATAATTTTATTTATATTATTTTTAAGTAACCATTCTCAAAACCCACCAAAGGATTTGTTTAAATATTTAGCAGAATGGGATGGATCCCCACATCCTTACCCCCCATTACGACAAAAGAAGGAAAACGTTTTAAAGACGATTTTACTTATCTAGAGTCGTATGTAGGGATTGCAATAGGGAAATGGAGGGGAGAGAGAGAGGGGATTTACATTTTTATTTCATTTTCGGTAATTTTTTTATTATTTTGGTTTTTCGTAATTATTCTAAATGATAAAATCCTCGTTGAATCGTGAACCTCGAATAATAGATAATTTTTTCTTAAAATAAATTTAAATCATTTAAAAATATAACCTATTATAATATCCAAAAATAAAGCATACATATCCAGACAATTGATAATATCTATTACACAAATCACAATATATAAAAATAATAATAATTGAAATTTATGTTTTCTACCTTTTTTTTTATTTGGTCCATAACTTTATAAATGATGGATCTCTCATAAAACTATAATAATAATAATAATAATAATAATAATAATAACAACAACAATAATAATAACAATAATAATTTCTTTTAGCCCCCAATGGGTGTAGTTTGGTGGCAAATGACTTATGACTTATGACTTATGACTTGGGGACAGCCGGGGTTTTACCTGCTTTGCTTAAACCCGAGTCGGGTGGTTTAACGGTGGAGTTTCCAACGTTTCCAAAAAATAATAATAATAATTCATTTTAATAATTATACTATCTATAATTTATATTATAAATATTAACATATTTTGTATTTATATTTATATTTATATAAAATTATAACTAATAATTTGAATATAATTAAATAAATAAAAACTTAAATGAGTAATGAGAACGAGATGAGGATTTTACTGTAACACTTCGGTACTACGACATGTCATTATGGGCATGGTTGGGTCATCGTGTTGACCAACATTGTAGCGGGTCAAGTTCAGTTGTGTTGTAAATTTTGGATTTTCAAATTTCGCGTGCGTCCTAGCGTTCGAACGAGACTATAGTTCGTGTTTGTGTCATGTTCTTCACCTTGTTCGAACGAAACCAGTAAAAGAATTCGCATTCGTGTGGCATTTGATAAGACGTTCGAACGCAAATCGACAAAATGTGTGAGTTCGTGTTGCGTGTGAGTGTCGTTCGAATAGCCCTGCTTTTTATGCCGCAAAATTATATTAGAACACTCTAGAAATTAGAGTTCTATATAAATAGACCCATACCCCCTTTTCATATTCTTCAACCTCACGCCCAAGCTTGACCGCCCTCCATTTTTGGCTCATTTTAACAAGCTCTAGAGTGTCATCTCTTCCATATTCAAAAGCCATTGAAACAAGGTAGGCTTTTTATGCCTTATTTAGCTTTCACTTTGCAATTTAGCATGATTTCCAAGCTCATCTAGTATACCTAAGTATGACCCCACGAAATCATACATGGTATAGTTTATTATGAGGCTAATCATGCATAGATATAAGGTTATTTTCATAGATTATGAAATATTTGAGATAGGTTAGGACCTAGGGTTTATGTTCTGGGAAATCCATGAAATTCAAGCAAGATACATGTTCAAGTTGCATGATAGTGTTGATATGAGTATGGGTTTAACAAGATTAATTATGATTATCATGATTTTGAGTTTGATTTGGTGTAATTCAAAGTCATGACATATGGGTGTGTTGGATTGAGTTTGAGATAACATGTTAGAGAATGCTTATATATTGAGCATGGTCAATTATTGATACTTGATATGGTTTGTGCTTGAATAAGCTAGAAAGATGAGGAAGTATCATATTTGATATAGTTGTGTGTAGTTTATCATAGTGGTGAGGTTTGTCGTGGGGATTGAGTTTAATGTTGATGTTGGTGATGTTGTGATTGACCAATAAGGATTGAGGATCATGATACGGCCTTGGGTGTATTAGAGAACATACTATAATGACTTCTTGACGATCTGTTGGAGGAGTATCATGACAGATGTACGAATCATTAGTAGCTTAGCTAGAATAGCATCTCGAATAGCTTAGAATGATATGAGAGCGCTTTAAGCTTCTCTCGTAAACATTAGTTCATGCATCATTCACGTAAGCATGTAATAATGTTAATCCTCAAGTGTACTAACTGTATACCTACCATATGTTTATAGATCCTATACATGAAGTCTTAGCCAGTTTCACGTGCCAGCTCAAGTTTTCGGGATTATTCCCAACTCTGTGAGTGAATGCTATAGCTTTTATGTTTTCAGTCCTATGTATTTTTATAGTTCAATGTTTTCCTTTATGGATATGTGAAACTTCAAATTTATAAAAATATGTTTCAGCTTAACTATGTTTTTATGATCAGCGGCTCAAGGTTTTGTGATATTTACAAACTGTGACATATTTACATGTTATCAAGTTATATTTATGAGTTTACTATGTTACGCGACTATGTTTCAACAAGTTTAAGATATATATGTTTTAGATTTATCTTAAACTCAGTTTAACAAGAAATAAAAATGTTTCAAACACCAGTGTAGTGTCGTCTCCTCAGCATAGCCACCCGGGTACACTCAGTTCGACATACCTAATGGTTTAAATAGCTCTCTTAGGTCATTACATATGTTGGGGTTTCGGGTGGTAATTCGGGTAAACGCAGCGGAACGCGGAAAATCAAAATTTTCCGATTTCAATTATTTTTCTTGGGTAATTAAAATAAACTAATTTATTTCAATTACTCAATAAATAAAAACTGAAATTTTTACCCAAAAATCAGATTTTTCAGAATTTACCATTTTACCCCGAACTTTGTATTTTAATCATTTTAGTCCAAAATTGCCAAATACAATTCTAATTGATTCCAAAATAATTCCAAAATGATTTATTCATGTCTTATACATGAAAAATACAATTTGCAACTCAAGAAATTAATTCTTCCATTATTTTCGAATGGTCCCTCAATTTTCAAGAATTTATAATTTGGTCCTTTTGTTCAAAACATGTCAAGCTCAAATCCAAAAATTCCCAAATTTAATATACATCAAATATACATCAAAACTCATCACATATATGAAAAGCCCCAAATTTGGTGAAGGTTGAAAACTCTAATTTTATAATTTCACAAATTAACACCAAATTAATCAAATTCAAGTCTTTAATTTAATTCTTACAACACCAATCAAGTCTCACCATCATGAAATAGTTCAAGAACAATTCTAGGTCAATCATGAGTGGGTAAAAGACTCTAGAATGGCAACTACCATCAAATGGTTAAAAAGAATGCTTAATTACACCTAATTAACATTCTTTAAGAAAAGCCCAGTATGAGATGAAACTAAGCTAATCATATAAAAGCCCAGTATGAAAGAAACAATTTTCATAAAGAAAAAGTAAGGAAATAACTTACAAAAATCCTTATATTTCAAGCTTTTTTCTTCCTTTTCTTTCTCCTTTTCTCTCTTTCTCTTTTTTATTTGTGTTTAGGGTTCTTAGAATTATCAAACAAAAATCAAAAAATGCATTTATATAATTTCTCAAATTACTGATTTTTTAGAGAAAAAATATTGGCACATTTTTCAATTTTGTTTTAAATAATAGGAAATTGATTTAATTATTTTTGTGGTGTAAAAACATTAATCAAATTAATGTTTATCACATTCCAACCAATTAAATCATGCCAAATTAACCAATCAAAATTGGACACTTTATCCAATAAAGAAATGTCATTTATCTTATCTTAATAAGTAAATAAGATATGAAATATTTAATTAATTCAATTATTCAACATTTGAATAATTAAATAATTAAATACAAATATCTCAAATATATGTATTATATTTACATTAAATAATCAAAATACATATATCAATAGTAAATGTCAAATATCACAATTCGACATTTAATAAATGGTCGAAAGATCTCAAAAACATGTATCTTCGTTTAACTGTTAAACAATTTATAAATAATCAATATTATTTATAAAAGTTGTCCTAGTGCCCAGCGAGTATATCTCATTAGTGAGATTCTCTAGGTTCGGGCATATCCATCATGAAATCCAATTTCGTGTCCATAATCTACCCACCCGTAAATTATGACAAACACGGATAAAAACTTTGAACCATACAGGTCGAGGTCACTACGTACATATAATCCTTCCGTCACAGGTATCCGGATTATCCTATAGATATAGATATAAACGTTAAATCTCTTTAGGTATAATCTCATCGATGATTCTATTAGCAATCTCTTAAATAACACTTAGAAATTATTTCTATAGTGTACCACGGGCCCATGGATTTAACAGATTGTTAATTCCATAATGGATACCTATGCTCTGTACACAGAACTGACAGATCCTATCTTGATACACAGATGATATCCTGAGGATCAGTCCACACCCAACGAACAGACGAAGGTCTGATCTAAATAGATCGGTGACGTGACTGCCATCAAAGTGTGGATGATGCCTCATACATCCACAGTGGTACCTCAAGTCGGAGGATCACTATGCTCACTCCACCCGAAAAGATTCTTATTGACGTTGGTGTACCATCTATTAAAAATATTTGGCGAGTCATTCAGTGTTTATCCGATATAAACACCTACGTGTTTATACGAGTCTCCTGAGACGCATGGTTCATTGAGAAACCATTAGAATCCAACATTCCAATATACGACACGTACCGATCTCAACGGGTTTACTTACTGACCAATTAATTATAAATTTTGACCAGAAACAGTTAAAGAATGATATTGTTATGATACTGCTCAATGTCAGTTGTGACGCTTTTGCAACTGTATCATAACCAATCACTCTATGGTCATTTACGTCTTTACAATATAAAAAAAGAATTTATATTACAGAAACTATTTATTTTATTCATTAATAAAATATATACAAGAGTATTTATAGGGAAATACATAAGAAATTGGCGCTCATAGCACCAACCCAAACAACATATACAATTCAACAAGTCTAATGTTTAGATATCTCTTTTACTCTATTACATTTTCAGCTTAGCTTCCTCTCCTTGCGCGGTGATAGGTCCCGCTAAGTAAGTTTAATGGCTCCATGCTACATTACTGGTGAGATTTTCATGACAACTTTCATTCAGCACGCTTTTTATGCAGTAGCCTTGTATTTCAGAACGTGGTTGATTTCAAGAAAATGAAACGTTTCTTTTACCGCTCAGTTATTTTACAAGATAAAATATTTATATTATTTTTACTTTTAGCGTTCACTCACTAGGTCATTCCAATGACTTATCCCCCCCACCCTACACACACACACAAAATTTCAATTTTGGTTGCAGGAACCGTAAATTTCCATGATTGGCATAGATTTTAGATTCTCAATTTGAAGAAGATTGATACTAATTGCAGTCTTAGGAACACATGATCAGGGTCCACACACATGTATCGTCATCATGGTAGGCTGTGGGGCCGAATAATATCTTATGTGTGATGCATTGTGTATAGATGTATTTACACAGTCACCTTAAACAGTTTATGTGTATATGACGATCATGTATGTCATCATATCATAATGTGTTCATACATTATTAGCATTAAAAACACAAATTTAGCTTAACTTATGACACGTTGACCGGCGTGTAATCACACGCGTATAATGCAAGCGCATGTATCGTTCAAGTAGTATAAAAAGTATCGATCACAAGAAGACTTAATACCTAATCTATTAATTTATGAAGCAAATTTTTACGAGTATCTAATGGATTGATTGTTTGATTGGATTGTGACTTTAAATTTAAAAATAAGTAAATAAAATAACGTGAAAGTAGTTTGAGAAAATTCAATATTTAGAAACTATCAAGGGTTGTGAATCTTTCCAATATCTTTTTAAAGATGAAGTGGTTATTTCATGTTTGTGTAATATATTGATTTACTAACCTAGAACACGAAATTATGCAAAAGCCTCTGTCGATGGTCAGATGCAAATACCCAATGTAACCAAATTAATCATATGTTTATGTCAACTAAGTTACTTGAATTCATTAAGATTAAGTTCCAATTGTGGTTACGCCCGCCCGACAGGTATATGTCTATCATGTAAGGAAATCTATTAAAGGATTATCTATTCTCAAGGAAGATCGTGGGCTATTAAGTCCAAGGCTAAAACCTAAAATTTCTTTATCAAGTTATTTTAAGTTTACAAGATCAATCTTATTAATGGCCAGTTAACAAGAGGCATTTAGCTTAAAACTTAATAAGTAAACTTTTATATTACACAAACTATAAAATAACCCCTTATAAACCAGTGATATTGGAATTCACCAGAACCCCAGATAATGGGTTTAGCTACGACACATATTTACAGCTAGTAAAAGCTTAAATAAAATAAAAGACATAAAGTAACCCATACTCCAGGTTGTTTTTTTACTCTCTCCGACTTACGTGGTTCTTGTGTATTCGAAGATTATTGATATAGTTTCATCCTTGATGAACTATTTGTGTTCCATTAAGGAATTGGTGCCTGGAATAGTATTACTCTGATTTTCATCGAGTTTTACTTTCCTCCCACTTACCACTGCATATAGGTATTCATCTTAGGAAAAACCGCATGGCGAGCAACAATTACATTGTTCTCTAGTGAGTTGTATAAGTACTATACTTTGGTATCCCTAGGATAACCTACAATTTGGCACTTATCCGATTTGGGTTCTAGTTTGGTATCATTCAAACATATGCCTAGCATACCCAAATCATCAAGAATGAGAAAACCCAGTTTCTTTCCTGTTCATATCTAATATGAAGTCTGTCAAACAGATTTTTATGGAACCTTATTCTAAATAGGTTTTGTACTGTTTAAAGCTTATCCGTTGAAGGAAATGGTAGCTCAGAGCGACTCATGATTAACCTTATCATGTCCAACAAAATTTGGTTTCTCAGTTCGGACACACCGTCAAATTGACGTGTTCCGGGAGGAGTCCTCATTGAAAGAATACTATACTCTTTCAAGTATTTGAAAAAATTATTACTTAAGTATTTTCCACCATGGTCTAACCGTGACGGTTTAATACTTTAGCCGATCTGTTTGTCTACTTCGTGTCGAAACTCTTTGAATTAATCAAAAGTTCATGATCCGTGTTTCACAAGAAACACATAACCATAACGCGATGCCACATCCGTGTAGGTCACGAAATATTCATATACACCTCTAGCCTAGCTAGATATGGGCCCACCTATGTCACTATGAACAAGGGCTAACAGATCAGTGGCACTAGCACTTTTACCAAGTAAATAGTGTTTAGGCACTTTGCCCAATAAACTAGATTCGTAGACTTTATTTGAATGGAATCAAATTAGTCCTAGTACCCACTCTTCGAAAGTGTGGATATACGAGTCTTGTTTAATTGTGTCCCATACAACAATGCCACATTTAAGTTTTAACTGATTAAATCAGTTTGAGCTATTTTTTGTCATGTTATATGTTTGAGATTTATTTATATTCAAAATATAAATTCTGTTATTCACATCTAATGTGGTTATCTCAATATCATCTTTATAAAATAAAACACTTTAGTGTTCTAGGATATAAAGGTAAATCCGCAACGGATTAAACCCTGATATAGAGATAATGTATCTAGTCAAAGTAGTTACATTTTACCAGTTTCCTAATTTAAGTACATACCCAAAGGGTAGTTCCTAAACTTAGGTATCTACGGTTAAAACAGCGACTTTCGTCCCGTTTCCGATTCACAGATAAATCTCATCTGAAGTCAGTATCCTACTTTTCAGCAGACTCTGCACACCAGTACATATTTATGTACCACTTCCAGTATCTAAAACTAGCAGTGAACATATTTATAACAAACATATTTGAAGTCAGAGCCTTGCCCCGTCTTCAATTTATTCATGTCTGCCTTGTCCATACGGCAGTCACGCTTCCGCGATCCCGTTTGCCATAATTTAAGCAGACATTTTTGGGATATGTCCTTTATCTTCCCAGAAGATTATAATGATTATGTCTTTGCCCTTTTCACACCCCAAAAGCCTTTGGCCAAGCCTTGGCCTTCTAGAATGTCGAAGTAAGATGCGCCTTGCGCTACTCGCCATATTGCAAACTCTGGCTATGTCTCATTGAGAATTTCCATTAACTCTCCAAGAGTTTACTATTGCAATTTAGAACTTCTAAGATCTAAGAATAGATCTATGAAATAGATCCTTCAATTTCAATATCATACTATAATGATCTAATCCTTAGTTCTGTATAAGAAATTAATGAGTCTATTTGGCAAGCTTAATGGATTTAAGCACTAAAGTTATCATCACATGAATATTCCAAATATCATGTTCTACTATTTGTTTAACTACGGGCTTAGGCCTAAGATGTTATTTTATCAAATAAAGTAACTTCTTAGTTTCCAGGACTATCCTGAAACTTTATTCCCAATTTGAAAATTAAAGTCGTTTAAAATATTTTTCACCCAGGATTTTGTTTTAAACACTAATTTCAATTTATCTTAATTCTAATAGTCCAACTATTTAATCAACGATTTAGGTACTATTTATTATAATGATTTCTATAGTTCAACTATATAATTAACTATAATTTAATTTGTTAAATTTAAATATATTGATTACTATAATCCAATTATATAATCAACTATAAATGAAATAGTTTGAATACAATCCAACTGCTTAATTAAAACAACAATTAAATATTAGTCCAACTAATAATTAATTTATTTTGACGAATAATTTGTAATGAGCGCGTATGGCAAGTTACTAAACGAATATTGCAAATTTAATACTTGCCTCCCACTATTTTTCGGCGAGCCTCTAACCCTCTGTGGAGTACTCGGGAAACCTTGTTTCCTAGTGGGCTAGGATCCCGTTAAATAACACACAATCTTGACTTTGGCCAACAAATTGTATGATAATTAACTAGGTAGATCTCTAAGATCAATTGGATCATATCCAATCCCTAGATCCAGTAGGTGGACATCCAAGTTCGAAACATATATCTTATATATGCCAATATATCCAATATATTGTCTAACCTTTTTCCTCTGAATCAACTAAGTCTTGGCTTTGGCACAACAAACTTAGTGATCCCAGTTAAGCGGAACCCATTGACCATGGAAAGCTTCGTAATCAATGTCGATGGACAAGAAGTGATCTTGACTTTGGCCAACAAATCACAACTTGGACAAGACACCAATATGGAACAAAGCATTCATGATTCAAACACATCCTCGACGGACAAAGGTATTGACTTTGGCCAACAAACCAATACCAGTCTTGGATCTTGAGTACGAATCACTCAATGGAAGGAAAAACGCTTAATATTTAGTGAGGGTTTTTCGCGTGCAAATTGGCAACCAATTTATTATCTTTGTTAAGGTTTCATCATCATACACCCTTAAACATGCATTAAAAACACATAATAAGGCGCATATAAATAAATAATGATGATATGCGGATGGATACTTAAACACATTGTTCCTAGAACAAATCTCTCTGTTTCCTTTCTCCCGCTAGCACGTGTATTACTTCTACCCGTTACATAACACTTCTAAAGAAACCTCATTTACATTGAGGGGAATAGGTGAGAAGAGAAATACAAAGAGTAAGGAGGTAATAGGCTGGACACGCAGGTCCAATTAATAAATTCTAAATTTATTACAACAATTTCCAAAATTGCCCCACCCATCTAATATCCATATGATATACATTATTCATGCATCGCAACCATGTATTCACACAAGCATGTTATCAATCAATCTAATCCAATTAATTATTCTGATAATTAATGACCATCCAATGTTCAAACAATGATTTGATTTTGCGTGAGTCCAACTCATTTTGCGAATAAGTACTCAAAATACGAATTCTTGAATTAAATTAAACTACAACATTAAATCCAATTTAATATGCATTTAATACTAATTCACTATTTAATTCCAAATTAAATATTACACTTTATTAACGAACATTTACGACTTAGATTCTAAATCTAACCATTACGGGTTCAAAGCCTGATTAACATCCAATGTTAATTTAATTAAAGTCCAATGAGCTTTTAATTAATTTCTTAAGGCATGGACTTTTGGTCAACATGGGTCAAACCCAATTACCAAAGCCCATTTAAGGAATCACCCTTATATGCCTAGAAACCAATTTAGGCCCATTTGGCCCAATTAAATGTTAAAAGTCCATTAGTCATAATTGGACTTTATGGAAATGGTTTTGGGCCCAATTGGATCCAACCAATTTGCCTAAACCAATCTTGGTACAACCAAGCCCAAATAGCCCAATTACAACTTTACAAGCCCAATTCCAAATTTGGCCCAACATAATTAAATTCCAAAATTCCAATTTCACAATTTAATTACTCAAAGTGTAATGCCATAATTAATCACCCAAATTAACATTTCTAAAACATCAATTTACACAATTAATTATGCTCATTATAATCAAAACATGTCCAACACATTTTAATCAAAAATCATATCCATTTCATGCTCATATAGTCTCGGCAATATGGGGAATTTCAAATTGATTCCGAATTCAATCCAATTAAATCCTAAATCAACATTCCCAACATGATTCCAACTTATCCAATGATTAAAATCAAAAATCACCATGACCATTTATGGTTCTATACCTCTCGGCCAAGGCAAATAATTGGGCAAAAATTGATCCAATCAAATTTAAATTAAAAATCATTTAAGCATACTCAATCAAGTAATTTTATCAAATCATACTCAAAATCAATTTACCCAATTTTAACCATAAATTCAAGTTTCATGCTCAACTTCGCTCTGATACCATTGTTCGGTTTCTACGGTCCCGAGGATCGATTAAAGCAATGAAACACAAGTGCGAATACATCAAAGAAGTTGCGGAATACTTACATTGAGCGGTTGAGCAATGCGACGAAGAACAAAACTTTTCTGCCCTCCTTGGAAGCTCACGGCAAAGTGCAGATTTTGTCCTCCAAAATTGTTCCATTTTCGGTCCAAGCTCCAAGCTTTTGGGTGGTGATTCCAAGCTCACAAGTGGGTTTCCCTATCACCTTTGTATGTCTCCATTGTGTGCTAGCACTCAGTAATATTTGCCACAAAAATTACCATTTGCTTCTCCTTCATTCTCGGCAGAAACCAGAAAAATGGAAGAAGAAATGCCCCTTGGGCGTGAGAGAGAGGAAGAAAATTGAGAGAGGAAAGTTGTGTGTTGGTTGTTGGAAATGTGTATCTAATACACAAAAATGAATTTCCAAATTCATTTACCAAATTTTTTTGACTTTCCAAAAGTCAAAGGCTTTAAGCCATCCAACAACTACATCAACTATTCACATCACAAGGACTACACATCACATCACTCAAAGTGACAAGTGATTTGACGCTTGATGTGACTAGTGATTTGACGCTTGATGTGACTTGTGGGCCGCACTTAAGTTCGCAATGCGAGTGCGCCCGCAAACACTCCCGGGCTCGGGTTCGCTAATTCCAAATTAACGATTTTTTGTTGCGACGTAATTAAATAATTATGCCTAGCAAAATCATTATTCACGTCGCTAACGAATTAATTCTAAATTAACTCGTACGCCCGAATTAAAATCTAATTTCAATTCCACGTCGAAATCAAATTTCGTATAATATATCGAATATATTATTTTATCGATTAATTCCAAATTAATCTTTCTCTCTCTTTTAATTAATCACAGATTAATAAAGTGCGAGTCATACATCATCGGTGAATCTTCGGGAAGCGACCCATGAGATCCCCAGATATGTTGGCAGTAAATTCGGTCGTCGGACTATCCGAACACGTACGTACCTAGTACTACATTTTTACCGATTTACAAGACAAGGTTGGCTTCTAGCAAAGCGTCATGCCTACCCAATTCTCCAGAAATATCCTTATAGGAATATGTGATCTATATCAGGCGTAGTATACGTAGTATTGCGTATTTCGATCCAGTATCGGATGTCACGTGCTAGGCCTAGGGCTGGAATTGTGTCTGTCCCGTACGAAGCACATATCGGATCTCTGGTAACTAGTTTCTATAATCGGATAAACATGACCTAGTCATTTTATCCTGATGACTACAATACATAAGAGAACCAGTTCCGTATCCTACGTGACCATCATCTCCACTATGACTAGAGTGATACTTCCGTCTTGACATCACACCCAATACACTACGATTCTCAATATACCCAGCAGAGGCGTACACAGAACCTGTTAAAGCCCTGGACGACCAAAACCAAAGTATATTGATTGTCGCAAGCATTAGCGGTGCAAGTCTCAGGTTAAGACCAAATACACCTACCCTGATTTCAGACTTCCATAGACACATAGTCATACTACCAATGAAATTTCGAGGGGTCTATCTAGAGCGAAGCTGTTTTCCGTACCATCGGTAAAACACAACCTCCTACTACACTTGCATGAGTATCATATACCCAAATATATGAGAACTATGTCGTTATGCCCTCACAACGCGCACAAGTGTAATACTAGTTTTTTTCGCATTATCGATGTCAAATCTCGATAATACTCTGACTAGAGATATTTAATGATTAAACCTTCGTGGATTGATATTGTCTCATATCATCTCAATCCACGAACTAATCATATGGACCTCCTATCATTTATACATCTTGGTGATCTAATCACAAATGATAAGAGAGCAATTTCCTTTGTCACATAGTTAATTTGTACAACAACACCATGATCTGTACAAATAGCGACGCTATGAGTCATAACTGTCCAACAGGAAATAGTGAAACATTTACCACTCATCACACGTCACACACAGTCAGATCAGAAGCTTAGAGATATGGTTTCACCATCTCATGTCAGTCACATCCTGAATATAATGAAATGTGACATTTACATAATCTTTATTTCTTTTTCGAATAAGAAATTGATATTAAATTTTTCCAATCTCTCATTACGAGATTATTTTTTCAATGACCTTGTCATCAAATTCACTATTTTCTTTTAAACCACTCAATGTCAAGTTCGAGAGAATAGATTTTCTCTCTTTTTAGTTTTTAAACTAAAATTTTAATTTAGGCTTGATAAATTTTTAATGCACCTGATTTGTGATCTAAGATGTATTATGTAAGATTGTATTAAAAATTTCACTTTTGAAAGAATTGTTTAATAGTAATAACAAGAATGAATAATAAAAATAATATTATTAGAAATGAAACTTTGTCCCCCAAATTATAAGACCATCTCCAACCATTGACACCAAATTTGACACTTATTTGATGTCAAAATAGCATCTTTTATCACTATTCGTTACATTAAATTTTCTTCTCATCCAACCCATTCTACACCAAATTAGTGTAAATAATATCTTTAAATAATATTCTATACAATAAATATTAAATTTTATTACATGAATACAATATTAATTTATTTATTTGTATATACATATTGTGTTTAATTATAATATGCAAATATATATATATATATATTTACTCAAATAATATTTCCTTAATTAATCAATTAATATTATATGGTTAAATATAAAAACTCATTTTTTTTAACAAGCATACTTTATTAAAAGAAAAGTAAATTACAAAAAATAAGATAATCACCAATAATTTTTAACATAAATAAAGGGTGAACATCTAACTTTGGGAATTATTATATAGCTCCCACAAATATTCAATTAATGCATCTAGAAGTGCAAGAAATATTATAATTTCTTTTATTATGTTTGTTTTAGTCATGTTTTTTTAATTTCTTTTATTATTAAATAATACTTTTTTATGTTATTGTATTTTTGTACAAAAATTATCATAACTTATTATAATTAATTATATTGTTAAATTCATATTAATAGTAAATTAAATAAATTATATATACATATGATATTGCAGTTATTTTAAAGATCGAGAACTATGTATAATTTTTTATAATAGTATATTATCAAATTATATAAATACATTAAATTGATAAAAGGACACAAAGGGAATAAATATTGTTTTAATTAATGTTGTAAGGGTAAATTTGGTATTTAAAAAAATAAAATTTGGTGTAATGAAAAATTTAAAACTTGGTGTAACACTATTCATTACACCAAAAAAAATATTAAGGATTTGTGTTTTGGTATTAGATTAGAGATGGTTTTGACACCAAATTTTAATAATTATAATATATAATTATTAGATAATAATTTATAAATAATTAAATTTTAATAATCTATTACAATACATATACGCAGAAAATTATTAAAAAAAAAAATTAATTACAAAATAGATGAATCCCGAAATTCATACTTAAAAATAAGCATAAATCTCCAGCAAATGGGGTGTCTTGGTATTAAAACTTTTTTATTTTTTCCTTTTTTCCCCTTCATTCGTTCATTCTGCAATGGCCTCTCGGCCCTCACTCTTACTTTCACTCATATTCATATATAGAAGAAAATAAACACTTCACATTTTCATTTCTTCTTGTTCTTGTTCTTCTCTCTCTCTTCCTTTACTCCAAAATTTAGGGCTAGCTAAGCTAGCTTCTATTATCCCACTCACTGTATAAAAAACTGTTGATTTGAAGACTTTTAACCATCCCTTCTTTTACTTTTGTTTGACTTGACTTCTCCAGCTGGTGTCTCTCTCTCTTCAGTCCTTTTCATTTATGGTAGTTTCTCTGTACATGCATGTCTGTATATGGATATATATATATCCGAGTTAGTTTGTACTTTGCAACTATTCCTTTCTTGCTGCTCTGCTCTCTTTTGCTTGCTTCTGTGGGTTTTCTGTTACTGTGCATGTATGTATATGTGTATTTACTTTTCAATTATATTTTGATCTAACTCCATGCTGTGAACTTGTTAATGATATCTTTAATCTTCTGTCTCAATATCCTTTAATGGGTTGTTTTTGTCTTTGTGAGTTCATTTCGTGTCTATCAGCTCCGTAATTAATTTATCAATTGAAATTTAATATCATCCATGGTGTGAAAATGATATATAATTATTCTGTTCTCAATTTTTTTTGTTTGTTTGTAGAGCTTTACAAATATATGGTGTGAAAATGGTTTTTTTATTCTCTATTTTTATCTGGGTAATTATTATTTTTTTTTTTAAGGATATGCATATTCATTTGATTAATAATTATGAGAAGAAAAAAAAATGTTTTTTTGATCAATTCTCATATCAGCTAGTTTGTCTTGGTGATTTCATTTCTTTAAAAGCAAATATTTCGATGCATGACAAGAAATTGTTTTAGGATATTTGTATGTTTGTTAGTTTTTATATACATATAAATTCATCTTTAATTCTTGACTCTTGATCAATCCGAGTCATGGAAATGGTTGATTGGTCTCAATATCCCATCTTGTCTCTGTACCAGTAAAATTTTCTGTAGGGCCTGGATGTGAAAATTTGTTTATAAATTTTTTCTGTCATCAATTGATCTCCTCTGTGGTTTGTTGTGTTTGGTCTCAATTTTTCACCTGGTGCGTATTTATTTTCTCTAGGTTTTTTCATGGCAGATGTTGACATTTTGATCAAAGTGTGACAATTTTCTCCTGGGTTATAGATTTATAGATCCTCTGTTTTTCTGATTTTTGTTCTCTCTCTCTTTTTTTTTTTTTTTTTTCATTTCAAAGGAGGCTACTTAATGGCACAAAATTTGCCTTTTCATTTCCAATCTGTGGCTAACTATTCCATTAGAGCATGCTGGTTGTTGATTGCTGACTGTCGGCTACTTTTCATTTGTCAAACTGGCAGAATTTCCAGTGTTTAGAAGGTTTCTGATTGATGTCAAGGGAAAAAGAAAACAAGGGACAAGAAGAAAGAGAGGACTTAGGCATAAATGATGATGATCTCTTTGAGCAATGGTTGCTGCTTGAGAATATCGGTAATGGCTTTATGGTTAGCTCCAATCATTTGCCACCAAAAAAGTCAAGGTTTATTGAGGCTAATCTGAAAGCAAACCCAAACTGGGATGGATTTTCTTCCAGTGAAGGTAGGCATGGTGGTTCAGCTTCCGCAGGTGTAGAACCTCAGGATGCAGATTATCCCTTTGTCCCCTCCCTCAGTAATGAGTTAGAGGTTCTGATTGTGGCCCGGGTTCCTAGAGCTGAATACTGGAAGTTTTATTTATTAAACAAGCGATTCTTATCTCTTTTAAAGAGTGGAGAGCTCTTCAAGATTAGAAGGGAAATTGGGTTTAGAGAACCATCTGTGCTTATGTTGGCAATTGGGGATTTTAGTTGGTGGGCATTTGACAGGCATTTTCAGAATCGTAGAAAGCTTCCAGAGTTACCCTCAGACCCATGTTTTAAATTTGGAGATAAGGAATCACTTTGTGCCGGGACTCATCTAATTGTTTCCGGTAGGGAGATAGAAGGTGGTGTTATTTGGAGGTATGAATTAGAAACTCACAAATGGTTGAAAGGTCCTTCAATGAGAAGGCCTAGGTGTTTGTTTGCATCCGCTACCTGTGGCACCTTCGCATTTGTAGCTGGTGGAATTGAAATGGATGGCACCAGAGTCTTGAACTCTGCTGAAAGATATAATCCAGAGACTAAATCATGGGATCCCCTTCCAGGGATGCGTCAAAGGAGGAGGCTTTGCTCAGGCTGTTACATGGACAATAAGTTTTATGTGATTGGTGGACGAAACGAAAATGGTAAATCTCTCACGTGTGGAGAAGCCTATGATGAGTATACAGGAACTTGGGACCCCATCCCAGACATGTTGAAGGATTTTCCTGCTGAGAATTTTCAGTCACCACCTCTTATTGCTGTAGTGAACAATGAGCTCTACTCACTTGAAACCTCATCCAACGAGTTAAGGGTGTATTTGAAGAACAGCAACAAATGGAAGAACTTAGGATTGGTCCCGGTAAGAACTGATTTAAATAGAGGATGGGGTGTAGCATTCAAGTCACTAGGCAACGAGCTGCTCGTAATAGGTGCATCACCTACTTATTCTCGTGAAAGAATGGCCATATACACATGCTGTCCCAGTTCTGATGCAGAGGGATTACAATGGAGACTTCTTGAGTGCGGCGAGAGACCACTTAGTCACTTTATTCTTAATTGTTCTGTTATGGTAGCTTGAATTGTGTTTTCTAAGAAGTAACCTTGTAGAGTTTGAAAAAGCTACTTTACCCAAAATATTGTGTACAAATTAGTGTCCGAAAAGACTAAAATCAAAATGACATCGTTTTGAATTGGTTTATTTGGGCATCAATTCGGACATAATTTTCAGGCATTGTAGCAATGCTATGTAGAGTTACAGTATTTAAATAAACACTTGGTTCTGAAACATAATTAGGGAGTTGTTGCCAGACATTTCTATTATTTTGTTGTGTATTTTCATAAAGTGTCCCTCCAAACTTCCTGATGATAATTGAGTAATTTAAGGAACTTCTTCTTCTTCGCCTCCCTCGGGTTTTTAGCTAATACAGCCGCTGTTAAGAGTATGTTTTTTTTTTTTTAAATAGTAGAAATGCATAAACTGTTGGAAGTTTTTTTTAAATATTTTTGGTGTTCGAAATTATGATCGTTGGAACGAATGTCGTTCAAATGCCTTTACAGGCGTTTTCGTTAGAGATCCACTCTTTAAAATGATAAATTGCATCTTTTGAGTGATATAAGATGTATTTTGGCTGTGACTATTCAATTATATATATATCTTTGTTGTAAGATAATTAGATATCAATTTTAAGGAACTACTTCTCACACAAATTCTAAAAAAAAGTATTCCTAGTTGTTATGATTCAATAATAAATCAACAACCACCCTATTATATCACGAGAGAAGGTTGATAGAGTTGGTGTTTGAAGCATCAATCCGAATAATATATTGTACATTATATGTTATTATTTATTAATAAAATAATTACATTTTTATTTTAATCTTGTTAATGGTAATGTCATTATGCATATTAGTTTGATTTATATAAATATGTTGAAAATGACATCGATCTTGGAATAGTCATATTGTAATCATGGACACTGTGTGGTCTGGCATTGAGATAATATTACTATTATAAACTATTCTTAAAGTAAATATTCATAGTCGTTGGTTTTGGAATACAGTCGAATTCCTATAACCTGGAAGACTAGCACATTTCGTATATTGGAATTGGAGTTCTAATGGTTTAACCCGATGTACCATGAGCAAAGGAAGCTCATATAAATATGTGAGTATTCGTTGGAGCGAATACTGAATGACTCACAAGTGATTTCTAATAGTTGGAAGTATACACCACTGTCAATAGGAATCAACTTTAGTCAAGTAGCATATGTGATCCTTTAACTATAGGATAACATTGATTTTGTGTGTGATCCTCCATACTTTGATGCCATATATGTCAGAGCCGCTAGATGTTCGTTGGGTATGAACCGATGCACTCGTTAATCAAGTGCATATCAAGATAGGATCTGTTGGCCCGTACGTGTACCATAAATGGGTTTAGGTATCCATGTGAGTACATCACGATTCTTAAGACTTTGTCCAAAGCCGATCACCTAGGGTGGATCACATGTATCAGAAATAGTGTTCTGATTAGTTGTAAAGAATCGTGGACATGACAATATGAGATGTGTGGCATGGAAACTTGACGATGTAATCTTTGTTTCATAAGCACAACTCGGATAGCCTACGACGGAAGGATTGTTAAACATATGTGATGACCTCGACTTATATAGTTCAGAAAGGTCGTCCATGTTCTTCGCGAATTCGAAGGTGGCTGAATTGCATACATATAAGTTAGGCTTATATGACAACCGTGTCTGAACTTAGAGAGTCTTACAATATGAAGTGTACTCGTTGAGCACTTGGATAGCCGATGATGTTTGATAATAAATAATATTTGATATTATAATTATCGAACATATGCATATATGTATTTAGTGTTGGACAATTATGACCCATAACATCACTATTTGTACAGATCATGGTGTTGTTATACAAATTAACTATGTGACAAAGGAAATTGCCCTTTTATCATTTGTAATTAGATTACCAAGATGTATAAATGATAAAAGGTCCATATGATTAGTTCCGGATTGAGATGATATGAGACAGTATCAATCCACGAAGGTTTAATCATTAAATATCCCTAGTCAGAGTATTATCGAGATTGGACATCGATAATACGTAAAAGACTAGTATTACACTTGTGCGCGTTGTGGCAGCATAACGACATAGTTCTCATATATTTGGGTATAGGATACTCATGCAAGTGTAATAGGAGGTTGTGTTTACCGATGGTACGGGAACAGCTTCGCTCTGGATAGACCCCTCGGAATTCCATTGGTAGTATGACTATGTGTCTATGGAATTCCGAATCAGGGTAGGTGTATTTGGTCTTAACCTGAGACTTGCACCGCTAATACTTGTGACAATCAATATACTTTGGTTTTGGTCGTCCAGGGCTTTAACAGGTTCTGTGTACGCCTCTTCTGGGTATATTGAGAATCGTAGTGTATTGGGTGTGATGTCAAGACGGAAGTATCACTCCAGTCATAATGGAGATGATGATCACGTAGGATACAGAACTTGTGCTCTTTTATGCTGCAGCTATCGGGATAATATGACTAGGTCATGATTATCCGATTATAGAGACTAGTTACCAGAGATCCGATATGTGCTTCGTACGGGGCAGACACAATTCCAGCCCCAGGCCTTGCACGTGACATATGATACTGGATCATAATACGCAATACTACGTATACTACGCCTGATATAGATCACATATTCCTTTAAGAATATTTTTGGAGAATTTGGTAGGCACGGTGCTTTGCTAGAAGCCAACCATGTCTTGTAAATCGGTAAAAACATAGTACTAGGTACGTACGTGTTTGGATAGTCCGACGACCGGATTTACTGCCAACATATCAGGGGATCTCATGGGTCGCTTCCCGAAGATTCACCGATGACGTATGACTCGCACTTTATTAATCTGGGATTAATTGTAAGAGAGAATTAATATGGGATTAATTACGGAGATATTTTATCTGGGATAAAATATTATTTAAAGAGAGAGAACGATTAATTTGGAATAATCGATAAAATAATATATTCGATATATTATACGAAATTAGATTTCGACGCGGAATTAAAATTAGATTTTAATTCGGGCCAACGAGTTAATTTAGAATTAATTCGCTAGCGACGTGAATAGTAATTTTGCTAGGCAAAATTATTTAATTGAATTTGATTTAATTACATCGCAACGAAAAATTCGTTAATTCGGAATTATCGAACCCGAGCCCGAGAGTGTTTGCGGGCCCACTCGCATTTCGAATTCAAGTGCGGCCCATAAATCACATCACGCACATCACTCGTCATTCATGTGATGGATGTTTTGTCACTTTGAGTGATTGACAACCAGTCACTATTCATGAGTGATGTGAGTAGTTGGAAGGCATTTATTGCCATTTCGGCTCCAAATTTTGGTTTGACTTTTTGAAAGCCTAATACCAAAATTTTGGTAACACTTTTGGATAAGTTCATTTAGGTTTTGGAAACCAAAATACAACCAACACACTTCTTCCCCTCTCTCTCTCATTACATTCGGCCAACGGCCACTTTTTCCCCTCTCTCCCATTCGGCTTTGGAAGCCAATTTCCTCTCATTTTCTCTCTCAAAATCGAGAGCAACAAGAAGGAAGATGGAAGATTTGTGGCAAATTTTCCAATGCTAGCACATGAAGAGTCATCCAAAGGTGATAGGGAAACAAACTCATGAGCATGGAATCACAACACAAAGCTTGGAGCTTGGAGGACATCCATGGAGGTTGACCGAATTCACAAGGAACACAAAGAGCACCATTGCCGAGAGCTTCAAGGAGTTTTGTTGTTCCTCGCATCGCAAAAGCCGATCATTGTAAGTATTCCGCAACTTATTTTGAGTATTCGCACATGGTTTCATTGCTTGAAATTGATCTTGGGACTAACCTAGAATCCCAACAATGGTATCTTGAGCCATTTTGAGCATGAAATTGAAATTAGGGTAAAATTGGGTAAATTGAATTTGAGCATGTTTGAGTGAAATTACTTATTTGAGCATACTTGTTAATGGATGACTTGGAGTTGTTTGTGATCAATTTTGTGAAAAATGGATTGGATCAATTTTTCCCCAAAAATATAGGCTTGGCCGAAACATATTGGTGCCCTAATGTCATGGTATTTTTTGATTTTGATCATTGGATGAGTTGAAATCATTTGAGAAATGTTAATTTGAGATTCAATTGGATTGAAATTAGAATTGGACTAATAACCCTAAAATGTCGTGACCAAGAAGCATGGAAAATGATTGATTTTTTGATTCAATTGTGTTGGACATAAATTGATGATGATAGGCATAATTAATTGTGTAAATTGATGTTTTGGAAATACTAATTTGGTTAATTAATTATGACATACACTTTAGGTTAATTAAATTATGAAATTTGGAATTTTGGTAATTTAATTAATTGGGCCAAATTTGGAATTGGGTTTGTAAAGTTGTAATTGGGCTTAATGGGCTTGGTTGGGCCAATTTTGGTTTAGGCTAATTGGTTGGATCCAATTGGGCCCAAAACCGTATCCATAAAGTCCAAATATGACTTAATGGACCTTTAATTTTAATTGGGCCTAAATTGTTTTCTTGGCAAATAAGGGCGATTCCTTAAATAGGCTTTGGTATTTGGGTTTGACCCATATTGACCCAAAGTCCATGCCTTAAGAAATTAATTAAAAGCCCATTGGACTTTAATTAAATTAACATTGGATGTTAATAGGGCTTTGAGACCCGTAACGATTAAATTTAGAATCTAAGTCGTAAAGACACAGTAAAATTGTAATTATTTAATTTAGACTTAAATAAAGAATTAGTATTAAATACAAATTAAATTGGATTTAATATTGTAGTTTAATATAATTCAAGAATTCGTACTTTGAGTACTTATTCGCAAAACGAGTTGGACTCGCGCAAAATCAAATCGTTGTTTGAACATTGGATGGTCATTAATTTTCAGATTAATTAATTGAATTAGATTGATTGATAACATTCTTGTGTGGATACATGGATGCGATGTATGAATAATGTATATCAGATGGATATTAGATGGGTGAGGGCAATTTTGGAAATTGTTGTAATAAATTTAGAATTTATTAATTGGACCTGCGTGTCCAGCCTATTACCTCTTGACTCTTTGTATTTCTCTTCTCACCTATTCCCCTAAATGTAAATGAGGTTTCTTTAGAAGTATTATGTAATCGGGTAGAAGTAATACTTGTGCTAGCGGGAGAGAGGAAAATGAGAGATTTGTCTAGGAACAATGTGTTAAGTATCCATCCGCATATTATTATTATATTTATTTATATGCGCCTTATTATGTTTTTAGAATGTATTTTTAAGGGTGTATGATGATGAGACCTTAACAAAGATAATAAATTGGTTGCCAATTTACGCGAAAAACCCTCACCACATATTAAGCGTTTTTCCTTCCATTGAGTGATTCTTACTCAAGATCCAAGATTGGCACTGGTTTGTTGGCCAAAGTCAAGACCTTTGTCCGTCGCATATGTGTTTGAATCATGAAGGCTTTGTTCCATATCGGTGTCTTGTCCAAGTTGTGATTTATTGGCCAAAGTCAAGATCACTTCTTGTCCATGACATCGATTACGAAGCTTTCCATGGTCAATGGGTCCGCTTAACTGGGATCACTAAGTTTGTTGTGCCAAAGCCAAGGCTTAGTTATTCAGAGGAAAAAGGTTAGGGAATATATTGGATATATTGGCATATATAAGATATATGTTTTGGACTTAGATGTCCACCTATTGGATCTAGGAATTGGATGGGATCCAATTGATCTTAGAGATCTACCTAGTTAATTAGCATACAATTTGTTGGCCAAAGCCAAGATTGTGTGTTATTTAACGGGATCCTAGCCCACTAGGAAACAAGGTTTCCCGAGTACTCCACAGAGGGTTAGAGGCTCTCCGAAAAATAGTGGGAGGCAAGTATTAAATTTGCAATATTCGTTTAGTTACTTGCCAATTCGCGCTCATTTATTTTTTCGTCAAATAAATTAATATATTAGTTGGACTAATATTTAATCGTTGTTTTAAATTGAACAATTGGACTGTATTCAAACTACTTCAATTAATAGTTGATTTTATAATTGGATTATAGTAATCAATATAATTGAATTTAACCTATTAAATTATAGTTGATTATATAGTTAGACTGTAGTAATCATTATAATCAATAGTACCTGAAATCGTTGATTGGATAGTTGGACTATAGCAATCAAGATAAATGAAAGATAAGCATTTAAAACATAATCCTGGGTGAAAATGTATTTAAATGGCTTTAATTTTCATATTGGGAATAAAACTTCAAGATAGTCCTGAAAATCGAGAAGTTACTTTATTTGATATAGTGACGTCTCGAGCCTAAGCCCGGAGTTGAGCAAATAGTAGAACATGATATTTGGAATATTCATGTGATGATAACTTTAGTGCTTAATTCTTTGTGCTTGCCAAATAGACTCCTTAATTTCTTAGTCAGAACTAAGGATTAGATCATTATAGTATGATATTGAAATTGAAGGATCTTTATAGATCTATCCTTAGATCTTAGAAGTTCTAAATTGCAATAGTAAACTCTTGGAGAGTTAATGGCTATATTCAAGGAGATAAAGCCGAAGTTTGCAATAGGGCAAGAAGCGCAAGGCGCACCTTACTTCAACATTCCGGAAGGCCAAGGCTTGGCCAAAGGCTTCTGGGGTGTGGAAAAGGGGCAAAGGAAAAATCATTATAATCTTCTGGGAAGACAAAGGACATATCCCAAGATATCTGCCAAAATTATGGTAAACAGAGTCACTGGAAGCGTGACTGCCGTATGGACAAGGCAGACATGAAGGAATTGAAGACTGTGCTAGGCTCCGACTTCAAATATGTTTTTCATAAACATGTTCACTACTAGTATTAAAATTGGATTTTAGATACTGAGTGTGGTACATAAATATGTGCTGATGTGCAGAATCTGCTGAGAGCAGGATACTGACTTCAGATGAGATTGATCTGCGAATCGGAAACGGGACGAGAGTCGCTGTTTTAACCGTAGATACCTAAGTTTAGGAACTACCCTTTCGGGTGTGTACTTAAATTAGGAAACTGTTACAATGTAACTAGTTTGACTAGAAACATTATCTCTATATCGGGGTTTAACCCGTTGCGGGTATACCTTTATATTCTAGAACACTAAAGTGTTTTATTTTATAAAGATGATATTGAGATAAAGACATTAGATGTGAATAACAGTATTTATATTTTGAATATAAATGAATCTCAAACGTATAACATGACAAACAAATAGCTCAAACTGATTTAATCAGTTGAGACTTATTTGTGGCATTGTTGTCTGGGACACATTAAACAAGACTCATATATCCACACTTTCGAAGAGTGGATACTAGGAAAGATTTGATTCTATTCAAATAATGTCTATGAATCTAGTTTATTAGGCAAAGTGCTTAAAACACCTTTTACTTAGTAAAAGTGCAAGTGCCACCGATCTGTTAGCCCTTGTTCATAGTGACGTAAGTGGGACCATATCTAGCTAGGCTAGATGTGGATATGAACACTTCGTAACCTTTACGGATGTTGCATCGCGTTATGGTTATGTGTTTCTTTTAGAAACACGGATCGAAAACATTTGATGAATTCAAAGAGTTTCGACACGAAGTAGACAAACAGACTGGCTAAAGTATTAAAACCGTCACGGTTAGACCATGATGGAAAATATTTAAGCAATAAGTTTCTCAAATACTTGAAAGAGTATAGTATTCTTTCAATGAGGACTCATCCCGGAACACGTCAATTGAACGGTGTGTCTGAACAGAGAAACCAAATTTTGTTGGACATGATAAGGTTAATCATGAGTCACTCTGAGCTACCATTTCCTTCAAGGGATACGCATAAAAGTGCAAAACTTATTTTGAAAAAGGTTCAATGAAAAATCTGTTTGACAGACTTCATATTAGATATGAACAGGGAAGAAACCAGGTTTTCTCATTCCTGAAAATTTGGGAATGCTGGGCATATGTTTGGATGATACCAAACTAAAACCCAAATCGGATAAGTGCATAAGTTGTAGGTTATCCTAGGGAAACCAAATTATATTACTTATACAACTCACAAGAGAACAATGTAATTGTTGGTCGCCATACGGTTTTCCTAAGAGGAATACCTATATGCAGTGGTAAGTGGGAGAAAAGTAAAATTCGATGAAAATCAGAGTAATACTATTCCAGGCACCGATTTCTTAATAGAACACAAATAGTTCATCAAGGATGAAACTATACCAATAATCTTCGAATACACAAGAATCGCGTAAGTCGGAGAGAGTCAGAAAACAACCCGGGGTATGAGTTTCTGATCTCACCTCGTAAAGATGTCAATCTTATTGAGGAATACGAACTGACTATGTATGAGAAAGTGATACAAGGTATCGACTCCCTATTATGGCAAAATGCCATGATGTCTGAAATGGATTCCATGTGTACTAACCAAGTTTGGATACCAGTTAATGTACCGGAAGACATTGTGCCTATTGGTACTATATAAGTCTTCAAGGAAGACATACATGGAAGGCAACATACCAACGTACTAAGCTAGGCTTGTAGCAAAAAGGTATCGTTATCAACATTGTGTCGATTATGACGAAACCTTTTACTCGTTGCCATTGTTAAATCCATTTGGATAATGCTTGCTAATGCTGCATGTTTCATTCATGAAATATGGCAGCTGAATGCCAAAATCGCTTTCCTTAACATAAACCTTTTGGAGGATGTTTACAACATCCTGACGGTTTTGTCATACCAAAATGAGCAAACAAGGTTTGCAAGTTAATTCGATCCATTGATGGATTGAAGCAAGCATTGCGTTCTTGAAATTATCGTTTTGATGTAATCATGATGGTGTATGATTTAATTCAAAATGAAATTGATTATTGTGTATATAAGAAGGTTAGTGGGAGCGCACTGACAATGAATGTCCTAAATAAATAATGATGATATGTCATTTCTTGGAAATAATATTCCTATAATATAATCGGTGAAAGCTTGGCTTTCATGAAAATTCTCCATAGAATTCTTTGGAGAGACAACCTTTATTTTAGGAATAAAGATCTATTATGATAGATCTAAAGGTTGTTGGCACTCTCCGAGAACTCATACATTGAAATAAATGTACGCGACCTGGTGTCTCATATGCTTTGAGCATATGGAGTCACAATCAGGCCAATCCATGTGATAATCACTAGATTGATGTTAAGAATATCCTTAAGTTTCTTAGACGAACTAAGGATGTTGTCTTATACTATGGAGAATAAGAACTTGAAGTGACTGGGTTCACTGCTGCAAGTTTCCTAACCGATAAAAATGACTATAAGTCGTAACAAACGGTACTATAAAGTTTGAATAACGGAACAGTGAGCTGGAAATCTTTCGTGCAAGATACTGTTACCGAATAAACAATAAAAGTGGATTATTGCTGCAGCTGAGGCAGCAATAGAAGCCTTTTAGATCGATAATAATCCTAATTAGGTTAGGAGTAGTTTTGTTAGCAGCTGAGCTAGGCTACAACACAGGCTAAAGAATTAATGGTCTCATCAACGATCCATATATATACTTCAAATATTCATCTGATTCGTTAGGATCATACATCGTGGCGATGTGATGATTGAATAAATCGCATCAGATGATAACCATGCAAATCCGCTGACGAAAGCCTTTCCTCAGCAAAAGTTTGAGCGAACTGTACATAGTTCGGGTGTAGGACACTTGAGTGATTGGCTATAGGCCAAGTGGGAAATTGTTGGACAATTATGACCCATAGCATCACTATTTGTACAGATCATGGTGTTGTACAAATTAACTATGTGACAAAGGAAATTGCCATTTTATCACTTGTAATTAGATTACCAAGATGTATAAATGATAAAAGGTCCATATGATTAGTTCCGGATTGAGATGATATGAGACATATCAATCCACGAAGGTTTAATCATTACATATCCCTAGTCAGAGTATTATCGAGATTGGACATCGATAATGCGTAAAAGACTAGTATTACACTTGTGCACGTTGTGGCATCATAACGGCATAGTTCTCATATATTTGGGTATATGATACTCATGCAAGTGTAATAGGAGGTGTGTTTACCGATGGTACGGGAACAACTTCGCTCTGGATAGACCCCTCGGAATTCTATTGGTAGTATGACTATGTGTCTATGGAAGTTCGAATCAGGGTAGGTGTATTTGGTCTTAACCTGAGACTTGCACCGCTAATACTTGCGCCAATCAATATACTTTGGTTTTGGTCATCCAGGGCTTTAACAGGTTCTGTGTATGCCTCTTCTGGGTATATTGAGAATCATAGTGTATTGGGTGTGATATCAAGACGGAAGTATCACTCCAGTCATAATGGAGATGATGATCACGTAGGATACGGAACTGGTGCTCTTTTATGCTGCAGCTATCGGGATAATATGACTAGGTCATGATTATCCGATTATAGAGACTAGTTACCAGAGATTCGAAATGTGCTTCGTACGGGGCAGACACAATTCCAGCCACAGGCCTTGCACGTGACATCCGATACTGGATCGTAATACGCAATACTACGTATACTACGCCTGATATAAATCACATATTCCTTTAAGAATATTTCTGGAGAATTGGGTAGGCACGGTGCTTTGGTAGAAGCCAACAATGTCTTGTAGATCGGTAAAAATGTAGTACTAGGTACGTACGTGTTCGGATAGTCCGACGACCGAATTTACTGCCAACATATCCGGGGATCTCATGGGTCGCTTCCCGAAGATTCACCGATGACGTATGACTCAAACTTTATTAATCTGGGATTAATTGAAAGAGAGAGAAAATTAATCTGAGATTAATTACGGAGATATTTTATCTGGGATAAAATATTATTTAAAGAGAGAAAACGATTAATTTGGAATTAATCGATAAAATAATTTTTCGATATATTATACGAAATTAGATTTCGACGCGGAATTAAAATTAGATTTTAATTCGGGCCAACGAGTTAATTTAGAATTAATTCGCTAGCGACGCGAAAAGTAATTTTGCTAGGCAAAATTATTTAATTGAATTTGATTTAATTACGTCGCAACGGAAAATTCGTTAATTGGAATTAGCGAACTCGAGCCCGAGAGTCTTTGAGGGCCCACTCGCATTTCGAATTCAAATGCGGCCCACAAATCACATCACGCGTCACATCACTCGTCATTCATGTGATGGATGTCTTGTCACTTTGAGTGACTGACAACCAGTCACTATTCATGAGTGATGTGAGTAGTTGGAGGGCATTTATTTCCATTTTGGCTCCAAATTTTGGTTTGACTTTTTGAAAGCCTAATACCAAAATTTTGGTAACACTTTTGGATAAGTTCATTTCGATTTTGGAAACCAAAATACAACCAACACACTTCTTCCTCTCTCTCTCATTACATTTGGCCAAGGGCCACTTTTTCCCCTCTCTCCCATTTGGCTTTGGAAGCCATTTTCCTCTCATTTTCTCTCTCAAAACCGAGAGCAACAAGAAGGAAGATGGAAGATTTGTGGCAAATTTTCCAATGCTAGCACATGAAGAGTCATCCAAAGATGATAGGGAAACAAACTCATGAGCATGGAATCACAACACAAAGCTTGGAGCTTGTAGGACATCCATGGAGGTTGACCGAATTCACAAGGAACACAAAGAACACCATTGCCGAGAGCTTCAAGGAGTTTTGTTGTTCCTCGCATCGCAAAAGCCGATCATTGTAAGTATTCCGCAACTTATTTTGAGTACTCGCACATGGTTTCATTGCTTGAAATCGATATTGGGACTAACCTAGAAACCCAACATTTAGAATATATATGTGTGTGTGTCTGTTGTATAACATGTGTTTATGGTGATTTTGATGGTAAAATTTTATTTTAGGTGTATTGAAGTACTTAGAGAAAATTGGAAGTGTTTTGGATTGGATTCAAGGCAAAATGGCTCACTGCCAATATTTTACACAGGGCAGCGTCGCGACACTGATCTCCAGCATTGCGACATTGAACATTCAGACCTTCTGACTTTGCGCGCTTACCCTTGCATGTCGCGACGCCGAGATGCTGAGCTCTCGCAGATTGCTCTTGTAATTTGGGCGTTGCGACGCCCAAGCTTGTGTTAGAGTTGGTGCTCTGAGCGCCAATTTCTTATGTATTTCCCTGTAAATACTCTTGTAAATATTTTATTAGTGAATAAAATAAACAGTTTCTATAATATGAATTATTTTATTATGTGGTAAAGATGTAAATTACCATAGAGTGATTGGTTATGATACAGTTGCAAAAGCGTCACAACTGACATTGAGCAGTATCATAACAATATCATTCTTTAACTATTCTTGGTCAAGATTTACAATTACTTAGTCAATAAGTAAACCCGTTGAAACTGGTACGTGTCGTTTATTGGAATATTGGATTCCAATGGTTTCTTAATGAACCATGTATCTCGAGAGACTCGTATAGACACGTAGGCATTTATATCGGATAAACACTGAGCGACTCACCGAAGATTCTTAATATATGGTACACCAACGTCAATAAGAATCTTCTCGGGTTGAGTGAGCATAGTGATCTTTCGACTTGAGGTACCACTGTGGATGTATGAGGTATCCTTCACACTTTGATGGAAGTCACGTCACCGATGTATTAAGATCAGACCTCCGCCTGTTCATTGGTGTGGACTGATCCTCAAGATATCTTGTGTGTATCAAGATATGATCTGTCTGTTCTGTGTACAGAGCATATGTATCCATTATAGAATTAGCAATCTGTTAAATCCATGGGCCTGTGGTACACTTTAGAAGTGAGTTCTAAGTGTTATTAAGAGATTGCTAATAAAATCGTCGACGTGATTATACCTATTGAGATTTGACGTTTATATCTATATCTCTTGGATAATCCGGATACCTGTGACGAAAGGATTATACGTATGTAGTGACCTCGACATGTATGGTTCAGAGAGTTTATCCGTGTTCGTCATAATTTACGGGTGGGTAGACTATGAACACGAAATTGGATTTCGTGACAGATATGTCTGAACCTAGAGAGTCTCACTAATGAAATATATTCGTAGAGCACTAGGGTAATTTTTATGAATAATACTGATTATTCATAAGTCGTTTAACGGTTAAACGAAAATATATGCGTTTAGGTTCTTTCGGCCATTTGTTAAATGTCGAATTGTGATATTTGACATTTATTATTAATTATATATTAAGATATTTGTATTTAATTATTTGATTATTTAAATGTTAAATAATTAAATTAATTAAATAATAAATATCTTGTTACTTTAATTAAAGTAAACAAATGGTATTTTTTTTAATTGGATTAATTGGCCACTTTTGATTGGTATAAGTGGTTTGATTTACATTAAATGGTTTAATGGATAAATCATTTTCCATTTTTATTTATTGAAACAATATAAATTACTTGGCTATTATTTTCTACAATTCTCGGTAATTGGTAGAAAATATATAAGCCTTGTTTTCTCTTTTTGTTTCATAATAACAAGTTACCAAAAAAATCATAACAAAGAGAGTTGAGAGCCAAAAGTTGAAGAACAAGAAGAAAAGCTTGAAAATAATTGGATTTTGTAAGTTTTTCTTAAAATTTTCAACTATGAAATTGTTTCTACCATGCTTACCTTCAACATGTGTTGCTAGGACGTTGTCTATACTCTTTTAGTTTGTGATTTAATGGTTCTAAACTTGTTTCAAAGATTGTAGCAGGTATGTTAACAAAGAATGCATGAAATTAGCTTATATGCACTCTTTTAGCCATTTGATGGTGTGGTTGCCATTCTAGAGTTGCTTAGACACTCATAAATGACCTAGAATTTTTATTGAGGTGTTTCATGATGGTGTGACTTGTTTGGTGTGGTAAGGATTGAATTAAAGTGTTGAATTTTATTAATTTGGTGTTAATTGGTTTATTGGACAATTTTATAAAATTAGGGTTCATAACCCTTTCCAAATTTGGGGCTTTTCATATATGTATTACTTAATGATGCATATTAATTTTGGTGTTGATTGGACTTGATCTTGAGTTGTTTTTAACCAATTTGGACTAAAGTGCAAATCCTGAAAACTTGAGGGACCTCTCGGTAATTTGAGGAAAATTATTTTCTTGAATTTCAATTTATATTTTCATGTATTATACATGTATAAATCATTTTGGGATTGATTTGGAATCAATTAAAATTGTATTTGACAATTTAGGACTAAAATGATAAAAATACAAAGTTTAGGGGCTAAACGGTAATTAATGAAAAATCTTATTTTTTGGGTAAAATTTCAGTTTTTAAAGTATTGAGTAATTAAAATAAATTATTTTATTTTATTTTAATTACCTAAGAAAAATTATTGAAATCGGAAAATTTTGATTTTCCGCGTTCCGCTGCGTTTACCCGGAATTGCCGCCTAAAACCTCAACAAAAATGGTATCAGAACAGGTCTGAACCTGAACACATGATATGAATATGCCTTTAAATTCAATGTTTAATTTTGTCTTTACTTTATGCATGCTTGTATTTACTTAATTTGATTAAATTAAATGCGTGACATTTTTACGGAAAATCCCTAATTAATAAAGGTTTTAAAGTAATATATATTGGATGCATATTTCTTGGTTCGTCTTGTTAATACGATCTATGGATATCTGTTCTATGGCTGCATCTGAGAAAGTGCCAAATCAGTGAGGGTGTAGTTGATAGAAATTTATCTATACCGGATGTATATGTGATACTAGGTAAATTCAAGCGAAAACGAAAATTCTGAACGTGCCAAAGCTGTCAGGACTACGCAAGTATCTTGAATTTATCATTGACAAGTTTAACCTTGGTACGACTCCTTGTGAACGTGCCAAAGCTATCACAATGAGAAACGACCAGGACCAAAATCCCAGGAGTCACTATTGAGTGATTGATAATAAGTTGACTACTTAATGAATATACGTATGCGAGAATGTGTCAAAGCTATGAGCTGAAATTTATTCATGGGGTCCACCTTTCACTATTATGTTTTTAATTTGATTATTGCATGCTATTGTATTCTATTTGGGGATTAGAGTTTTACATGAAATAGTGGGAGGTGCATTTTTAGAATAAAAATCCATGATCTGTTTGTGCTTTGTTTATTATATATTATATGAAACTATTTCATCTACTAACCATTTTTCGTTATCTATATGATAGATTTGCGATGGCGGCATCTACTTCTAATCCTTTTTCTCATATACTTGATACGAACAAGCTTAAAGGCGCCGAAAACTTTGCAAATTGAGACTTGGATCTAAGGATTGTCCTTGGGTCTGAGAAATTAGAATATGTGTTAGAAGCCCCGTTGCCACTTGTCATATCAGATGATGCAACACAAGAGGAACATGAGACTCTCCAGAGGTAGAGGGATGATGATAGAAGATTCAATCATATATTCTCAGTTTCTTGGCACCGGAGCTTAAAAGGAAATATTTTGGATTGTCTGACGCATATACTATGATGATGCGACTGCGGGAGTCCTTTATGAACCAAGAACAGGTCGCAGTTCATAAAATAGCAATGGAATTGTCCCATGCAAATCTTGAAGAGTGACAGGCTATGAGCTCTCATGTGCTTCATCTAATTGATTTGAACGAACAGTTGAGGCGCTTTAATTTCCCTCTGAATGACACTTTAAGACGAAGTGTTATACTTGGATCTCTTTCAGCATCATATCGCCAATTTGTAATGTATTTTAAAATGAATGGGATTAGCTGTTCTTATCAGGAGCTGCAGAAGATGTTGCAAACCGCGGAGGAAGATTTAAGAAATGGAGTTTCAACTCGCCCTCTTAAACCCACTGCTCTTCTTGCTTCCTCCCAATCAAAACAGAAAGGGAAGAAGAAGAAAGGATAGAAAAAGAAGGGTTCGAATCTTCCACCACATGGTAAGATAGCTAAACCAAAGAGAGCTTCCGAAGATAAATTCCACCATTGCAGCAAGATTGGCCACTGGAAGAGGAATTGTCATGATTACTTGGCCCAAATTAGAAAGGAAATAGCATCTACTTCAGGTATTTTTATTTTTCCTATTATTGATATCTCATTAGCTTGTGAAGCTATGTCATCCAGTTGGATTTTAGATTCTTCTTGTCCAATTCACATTTGCAATTCGTTGCAGGTGCTGAAGGAAAGTATACGGCTAAAATCTAGGGAGATGCAGTTTCGATTCAGGAGTGGCGACTCTCCAGATGCACTTGTTATGGGCTTATGTGAGATTCCCCTACCCAGTGGAAGACTTTTGTTGCGTGACTGTTTTTTTGTACCGAGATGTGTTGCAAACATTGTGTCACTTTTTGTATTAGATACTGAAGGATATAATGTAAATATGAAGAATCATTCTTTATATTTATATGGTAGATATAATGTTCAGATCCTAGTTTGTCCAAATTGTTGGACAGTTATGACCCATAGCGTCACTATTTGTACAGATCATGGTTTTGTTGTACAAATTAACTATGTGACAAAGGAGATTGCTCTCTTATCATTTGTGATTAGATCACCTAGATGTATAAATGATAGGAGGTCCATATGATTAGTTCCTGGATTGAGATGATATGAGAAAGTATCAGTCCACGAAGGATTAATCATTAAATATCCCTAGTCAGAGTATTATCGAGATTGGACATCGATAATACGTAAAAGACTAGTATTACACTTATGCGCGTTGTGAGGGCATAACGACATAGTTCTCATATATTTGGGTATAGGATACTCATGCAAGTGTAATAAGAGGTTATATTTTACCTATGGTACGGAAAACAGCTTCGCTCTGGATAGACCCCTTCAGAATTCCATTGGTAGTATGACTATGTGTCTATGGAAGTCCAAAATTAGGGTAGGTGTATTTGGTCTTAACTTGAGACTTGCACCGCTAATACTTGCGACAATTAATATGCTTTGGTTTTAGGTCGTCCAGTGCTTTAACAGGTTCTGTGTACGCCTTTGCTGGGTATATTGAGAATCGTAGTGTATTGGGTGTGATGTTAAGATGGAAGTATCACTCCAGTCATAGTTTAAGTACTGCAGTCATCGAGATAATATGACTAGGTCATGATTATCCGATTATAGAGACTAGTTACCAGACATCCGACATGTGCTTCGTACGGGGCAGACACAATTCCAGGCCCAGGCCTAGCACGTGACATCCGATACTGGATCGACATATGCAATACTACGTATACTACGCCTGATATAGATCGCTTATTCATGTAAGCATGTTTCTCGAGAATTGGGTAGGCATGGCGCTTTGCTAGAAGCCAACCTTGTCTTATAAATCGGTATAAACGTAGTACTAGGTACGTACATGTTCGGATAGTCCGACAACCGAATTTACTGCCAACATATCCGGGGATCTCATGGGTCACTTCTCGAAGATTCACCGATGACGTATGACTCACACTTTATTAATCTGGGATTAATTAGATGAGAGAGAAAATTAATCTAGGATTAATTACGGAGATATTTTATCTAGGATAAAATATCTTGGAATTAATCGATTAAATAATATATTCGATATATTATACGAAATTGGATTTCGACACAGAATTGAAATTAGATTTTAATTCGGGCGAACGAGTTAATTTAGAATTAATTCGTTAGCGACGTGAATAGTAATTATGCTAGGCATGATTATTTAATTAAATTAGATTTAATTACGTCGCAACATAAAATTCGTTAATTTGAAATTAGCGAACCCGAGCCCGGAAGTGTTTGCGAGCATATTCGCATTTCGAATTCGAGTGCGGCACGCAAGTCACATCAAGCGTCAAATCGCTAGTCACATCTAGCGTCAAAATCATTAGTCACATCAAGTGGCAAAATCACTTGTCACTTTGAGTGATGTGATGTCTAGTCACTTTGAGTGACTTGACAACTTGTCACTTGATTGATGTGAATAGTTGATGGTGGTTGTTGGGAGCTTTTAAAGCTTGTACCTTGTTGACTCTTTGAAAGCTAATTTTGGTATATGTTTTTGATTTTGGAAATCAATTACAACTTAACACACATTCATCTCTCTCTCCCATTTTTTCTATTCCTCTATCTCTCAT
>SKCR01008517.1:0-53852 GCA_019454045.1 Zanthoxylum bungeanum
ACCATCTGGTTCAGTCGACCAGGGGACATCCCCCAGATGACTCATGTCGAGTCATAGAATCATGGAATACACTCTCTCATACGACAAGTCGAGTGTGATTACTCCTGAACCACCATCTGGTTCAGTCGACCAGGGACATACCCCAGATGACTCATGTCGAGTCATAGAATCATTGAATATACTCGTCTCATACGACAAGTCGAGTGTGATTACTCCTGAACCACCATTTGGTTCAGTCGACCAGGGGACATCCCCCAGATGACTCATATCGAGTCATAGAATCATGGAATACACTCGTATCATACGACAAGTTGAGTGTGGCTACTCCTGAGCCACCATCTGGTTTAGTCGACCAGGGGAAATCCCCCAGATGACTCATGTCGAGTCATAGGATCATGGAATACACTCGTCTCATACGACAAGTCGAGTGTGGCTACTCTTGAACCACCATATGGTTCAGTCGACCAGGGGACATCCCCAGATGACTCATATCGAGTCATAGGATCATGGAATACACTCGTCTCATACGACAAGTCGAGTGTGATTACTCCTGAATCACCATCTGGTTCAGTCGACCAGGGGACATCCCCCAGACGATTCATGTCGAGTCATAGAACCCTAGAATTCACTCGTCTCATACGACAAGTCGAGTGTGATTAATCCTGAATCACCATCTGGTTCAGTCGACCAGGGGACATCCCCCAGATGACTCATATCGAGTCATAGAATCGTGGAATACACTCGTCTCATACGACAAGTCGAGTGAGATTACTCCTGAACCACCATCTGGTTCAGTCAACCAGGGACATACCCCTGATGACTCATGTCGAGTCAAATAGAGATCATGAAATTCACTCGCCTCATACGACAAGTCGAATGAGATTACTCCTAAAACACCATCTGGTTAATTCAACCGGGGACATACCTCTAATGACTCTTGTCGAGTCAAATTGAGATATGGTTTTTTCTATCTTTGTACTACATGTCGAGTGAAATATCTTCTTAAAACCATTGACTGGTTTCAGTCCTCATAGGAAATTCCCCATAAACTCACACGGATCACAAACTAAAGGTATGAGTCCCCCATACACTATACGACATGTCGATCAAGCTTAATACCCAAAAAGCCTTCGACAGTTTCAAACAAACCAAGGACACCTCCTGGGCTATTGTCGAAAGCGAAAGAAGACCTGAATTTTTCCTCCTCATCCTGACTGTATGACGGAACGTCATGTGGGTTAGTTCAAGACCAATGCCAATATCAGTGAAATAATTATCCATATCTTGATTCATACGACAGACTCGAAGGTACTCCCCAAGTCTAGGACTTCCAGACTTAGAGAGTATGGAACAAACTGTACGGGCCAAAATTGGGCACAGGGATAAAATCGACATTTACCACAAGGCCAACCACTAAATCTGGAGCTCATTAGTAGATCCACGGGCCGCCTCACGGGCCCAAACCCGTTAACATAAAGAGAGCCAAACGGACACCAGTTACGAAAATCAAGAAGAGGATCTGAATTCATAAATATCATCATGAATGGGACGGTTTCGAGGGAGACATACAATCGTCAGTTATCAGGCATAAATCACCTGAATTAAACGATCATTGAATAAGACTCCAACAGGCAGAATAGGAACCCCGCGTCAGGGAACTTATAAAAGAAGAAGACGAAGCAATAGAGGGGGATCGGCTCTTGAAAACTACCCATATCATCAGGACACTACTCCAATACACCGCCCTCACGGCTAGCAAATCTGTGGTTGAGGTATTCCACAGACCTTAACCCTTTCATCTTGAATTAATTCGACCTTAGGCTAACTTGAGCGTCGGAGTGCCTACGGCTTCCACCACACTGGTGGGCAGTAATCTCCTCTTTCGCTCTACTCTTGTTTTGCAGGTTCGTTCGTGCCCCTCAGCTCACTTTCTTGATTGTGGACCTCGACCGAAATCAGTTTCCACAAATGTAATTGAAAGTTTTAGTTAAAGTAACTAAAATCATTTAATTGTATTTTAGTTACCTTGGTGGTGTGAATTTTTAACTTTGGTTAAGTTAAATTTTTGGATCTTATGGTGTAGAGAAAAGATGCTCCTATACCATGGTTTAAAATAAATGGCTTGGTTTGGTTTTGGTTTTCTTTGATTTTAATTATTAAAAACAAAAAAAGCAAAAATTAATTATATTCCCCATTTTTGCTTACTGTCTGCCGAAACCAACATAAATATTAAGAAATTGGTTTTTGTTTTTTGTTTTTTGCTTCTCCCCTCTGCCAAACCAAAAAAACAACAACAACCCCTCCCTTTTTGCTTAGCCACTGCCGAGCAAGAGAAATAGATAAATCGGATTTTTGCTCTCAAAATCCAAGCCAAATTTCTCACCAAAAATTACCCAACTTATTATCAAGAACATGGATTTAATCCTTAAGAGTTAATGATCAATTTGTGTGCTTGAGATGTAAATTTTTCTAGGGTTTAAGAGTTAAATCTTAGGGAAGTTTTTTTGTCATTCTTGAGTGATCAAACCATCTTTTGGTCACCAAGATTTGTTCATCAAGAAACTTGATTTGGTGGAGGTAGAAGAATATCAAAGAGCTTGGTGGATTTGGGGCTTACATGCAAAGCTTCTCAAATTGGCAAGGATTAAAAGCTATTGTAGGTAAATTTATTTTATAAATTTATTGATTGGGTTGTTGTTGTTGATGGAAAAATTATTTATGAAATTGTTGGATAATTGTAAGCATGTATGTAAGGAATTTTTAAGCACTAAAGTGTATAGAAAATTAATGTATGGATGATATATTGATTTTATATGCTTGGTTTATATTTGAAAATTGTTGGAGAATATTTTGATGCTTTGATTAATTTATTAAGTGTTGATAAATTTTTTAAAGTGTTTAGAATATTTATTTAAGCTTATGGAAATTATATTGATGTATGGAAAAATTAATAGATGATGATATATGAATTTTTATGCATCGGAATAATTTAAGCTTATGGAAGTAAATATTTTAGTACACATTTTAGGGTATTGCCAAAAAAAAAATTACTCGGGATTTGATCCCGCACACGCTCCGCTGCACTCGGCATATCTGTTCCTCCGTAACAAAGTGGTATCAGAGCGATACATGCTAATAATTGTCCATGTCCTTTACAATTTTTCTTGATTGTATTAAATGCCCATGCATACATGTAATTGTTGATTATATGTTTAGGCTTTTTTTTTTGTACATGCATACATTTAAATATTTGTATGTGTTTGAGCATGTAAAATCTCTACACTAGATCTTAGTGTTATTAATTTTGTATGAAAATATGACATGGTCTGGCTTGTCTATACGGTGTTAGTTAAACCATTATGATTATTTCCAATATTGCTAAAGCGTGAGGGATTGGTTATAATATTTTGTTTAATCCGGTTAAACATGAGATGAGTCAAATTTAAGAGAAAGTATTATCCAATATGCTAAAGCGTGAGGATAATATTAGTATCATACTTTTGACGATAGACAAGTTGATCTAAAAATTGAATTATCCAATATTGCAAAGCGTGGGGATAAGATTCCATTTAGGACCGAATGTAAGAATTGCATGAGATGCAATTGACAATAGTTGTCTACCTTTCGAATTTACAATGGTCAATATTGCTAAAGCGTGAGACTTTTGTAAATGTCAATAAGGATCTACTTCATGTGAGATTTGAGATTTAGAGTTAAATTTACGTATTCTTGTTTGTAGAGATTATAAAGAATATGTAAGACAATGCGATGGCACTTTATAGAAAAAGTAATTCCATACTCTATTTAGTGTTTTGATCATGATATTTAAATATTATTATCCGCTTAATTTTGTTTTATCTTATGTAGACAGAATGTCTGTTTCGAACCCGCTTTCGCATATACTTGATACGCATAGGCTCCAGGATGTTGTTAATTATAATGTTTGGCTCATGAATCTCTGAATTCTCTGTCATGCGGAGCAACTTGAATATGTTCTAGATCGCCCAATGCCCGCAAGGGTTCAGATAATGCTTTAGATGAAGAACGTGAGACGTTCAAAAGATGGAAGGATGATGATTGGAAAGTCTGGTCATACATCTTGGGATCTATGGTGCCGGAACTAAAAAGGAATTATACGCTGATGCCTGATTCCGGATCCATCTTGTTGCATATGAAGTAACTATTCAATGTCGAGCTTTTTCATACTTTCCTCCCGGAGGGAAAACCTGTTAGCCCACATGTGTTGAAGCTAATAGATTGTATCGAAGAGCTCGAAAGGATGGATATTCCTATTGACAATCGCCTCAGGAATATTGTGATTCTCGCATCTCTTCCTAAGTCTTTCAAGGACTTTACTGTTAACTTTAACATGCATAAGATGTTTCCCACCTATTCTGAGTTGCACAATATGTTGCTGACGGCTCAAAATGACATGAATAAGAATAGTTCTGCTTTCATGGTCACTAGTGCTTCTTCTTCTAGACCTTCTCAGGCTTCTCAAAAGCCGACTGGGAAGAAACAGAAAAAGAAAAAGAAAGTTACAGGTAAAGGTCCTAAGGTTGCTTCTGCAGGGGTTTCTAATCCAAAGGTGAAGACGGGGTTTGTAAAAGAAAATGTTTCCAATGCGGCATACTTGGACACTAAAAACGCAATTGTCCAAAGTATTTAGCTTCTTTGAAGAAAGCTCACTCAATCATATTGTTAGTATTGACATTACACTTGCTTTTGATTCTAGTTCGACTTGGGTGTTAGACACCGCTTGTCCCTCTCATATTTGCAATTCGTTGCAGGATCTAGGGAAACTAGAAGATTAAAGCCGGGAGAGATCCAGCTGCGAGTAGGGAATGGAGATTCTCTACAAGTGAAGCAGTATGAATTTTGTTTTTGAAACTCTCTGATGAATGTAATATTAAACTTAATAATTGTTATTTTGTGTCGTCTATGATACGACAAATCATCTCACTTCATGTACTTGACAGCGAAGGATTTCATGTAAATATTAAAGATGATCTTTTGAAATTATATGATGATATGAATGTTTTGCTTGTTTCATGTCCCATGGTTGATGGTCATTACATTCTAACAAAAATTCGTGATGTCTTTAATATAGAGAAATCTAAAAGGAAAAGATCGGATGAAGTAGTAATACACAGAACTGTGGCATATGAGATTAGGTCATATAGGCATAAAATGCCTAACCAAACTAGTTAAGGATGGTTTGATATCGGATCTAACCATAGAACCTTTACCATTTTGTGAATATTGTATTCAAGGTAAAATGACCAAATCCTCATTTAGTGGTGTTGGACCATGTGCTAATGATTTATTGGAACTTGTTCATTCCGATGTATATGGTCCAATAAATCATGCTGCCATGGGTGGGTACTTTGTAACTTTTATTGATGATTTGTCACGATATGATTATGTGTTTCTTATGAAACACAAATCGGAAACTTTTGAAAAGTTCAAAAAATACCTATTTGAAGTAGAGAAACAAACCGGAAAACTCTTGAAATGCCTTCGATCAGATCGGGGCGGTGAGTACATGAGCAGTGAGTTCGTGAGTTATTTAAAAGAGAATGGAACACTCGCTCAGTATGCTCATCCAGGCACTCCTCAACACAATGGTGTTTCAGAGAGGATGAATCGAACTTTATTAGATATGGTTCGATCGATGATGAGTTTTACTGATCTACCTATATACTTGTGGGGCCATGATCTAGACACTGCAGCTCATCTTCTGAACAAAGTTCCATAGAAAGTCGTTCCGACCACTCAGTATAAGTTATGGACTGGAAGGAAATCGAGTCTTAAGTATGTTAAGATTTGGGGTTGTCCTGCTTATGTAAGAGTTGCACAGCGGGATAAACTTGCACCTAGAGGGTACAATATCAATTCATTGGATATCCTAAAAATTCCATGGGATATCAGTTCTATGATCCCGAGGACCGAAATGTGTTCGTTGCTCGAAATGCAACTTTCTTAGAAACACATTTGTGTTAGAAAGTGCAGATCATAGAATGATTGAACTTGATGAAGTCAATAAAAGTAACATTGAATCGACGATAGAACAGAAGTTCAGGAAGATGAGATACCTTTGACACAACCACCTCATAGGTCACAAAGGATATCGAGACTCCCTGTCAGATACAGGATGACATCTGACGATGCCCTCGATGTTTTCTTAATCGAAGAAGAAAATGATCTTTTAACTTATAGAGAGGCGATGTTAGACATCGATGCGGAGAAATGGATGGAAGCTATGAAATCCGAGATTGCCTCAATGCATGATAATCAAGTCTGGGACTTGGTTCCGTTTCCCGACAAAATTGTTCATATCGGTTGTAAATGGGTTTACAAGAGAAAGCGGGGCCTGATGGAAAGGTTGAAACCTTTAAGGCCCGACTAGTAGCAAAATGATATACTCAGAAATCTGGTATTGATTATGAGGAAACCTTTTCTCCTGTAGCCATGCTTAAGTCAATCAGGATTTTATTAGCTATTGCCGCACATTATGATTATGAAATTTGGTAGATGGATGTGAAAATGGCTTTTCTGAATGGAAATCTTGAGGAAGATATCCATATGGAACAACCCGAGGGACTCGCATTCGCCAAAGATCCTAATCTGGTATGTAAACTTAAAAGATCTATTTATGGACTTAAACAAGCTTCCTGTAGTTAGAATCTTCATTTTGACGATTTGATCAGATCATCTGGTTTCATTAAAAATGAAGAGAAATGTGTGTCTATAAAAAGGCTAGTGGGAGCATGGTAGTCTTCTTAGTGCTTTATGTTGATGATATACTTATTATCGGAAAAGATATAGGTATGTTACAATCTGTCAAAGCCTATCTAAGTAAGAATTTCTCCATGAAGGGTTTGGGAGAGGCCTCTTATATACTAGGTATAAAGCTTTATAGAGATAGAGCGAGGAGGTTTATAGGACTCTCTCAGTCCAAGTACATTGATTTGATCCTAGAAATGTACAATTTTATGATTGTAAGACGGTCAATGTGCCTTTTAAACATGGTATTCATCTGTCTAAGAAAATGTGTCCTAAGACAGATGATGAAATGGCTAAAATGGTTAGCCATCCTTATGTTTCCGTTGTTGGTAGCATAATGTATGTCATGTTATGTACTAGACCTGATATTAGCATGGTTGTAAGTGTTACAAGTCATTATCAGTCCAATCCAGGTCAGGACCATTGGATGGCTGTGAAACATATCCTGAAATACCTTAAGGGTACAAAGGATAATTTTCTCATTTATGGAGAAAATGACTTACAATTGAGAGGTTACACGGATTCAGATTTTCAATCTGATCCAGATGATAGAAAGTCTACATCTGGGTTGTGTTTTCTCTCAATGACGGTGTCATTAGTTGGAAGAGCACTAAGCAGGGTTCGACTACTGATTCCACCACCGAGGCAGAATAATACTGCTGTTTCAGAGCCATAAAGGAAGCTGTCTAGATAAAAAAGTTTGTTGTGGAGCTTGGAGTAGTCCCATCTATAGTAGATCATATTCCATTATTTTGTGACAACAATGGTGCGATAGCTCAAGCCAATGAACCTCGCGCTCATCAGAAATCTAAGCATGTGGAATGAAAGTATCACATAATTAGAGAAATTTTGGCTAGAGGTGACATTATAGTTGTAAAGTACGAACTGAAGAAAATGTAGCGGACCCACTGACTAAAGCCTTAACTCCCAAGTTGTTTGAGAAACACGTGGAGTCTATGGGTATTAGATACCATCGTGAATGACACTAGATCAAGTGGGAGTGTTGGAAATGGTGATCGAGCACCATTCACTTTTTGTATGAATATTTATTATTTATGCAATGTAATATTTTCTTTATCATGATTATTTATTTATTTGTATGGTATTTTTCTTACTTTTATTTATATATTGTAGATTTAAGTGTTAGATTACTCTAAAATCTAGAGATTTCGAGTTTCACTCGGAACCTTATATGAAATTAGTAAAGACCCGAGAGTTACAATATATGGTGATATAGTTGCAAAAGTTGCAAATGGTGTTGAGAAATATCATGCATTCTCTCGAATATAAATTATTTCTGGTCTAGATCTATTGACATGGGTCGGTCATTATATTGGTAAGACTAGTGCATTGTCTATATATGTAATGGACATATGGTTTGTCTCAACAGACTATGAGCTTAGCGGAAGTTCGTATAGAAATGCGGATATTCATTAGTGGAATGAATATCGAACAAACTCATAGAAGATGACTAATAGATATTCCATAAAACTGTCAATAGTTATCTTTTCGAGTTATCAGAAATCTTTTATGGTCTGACCTCTGGATGACTGTTAGGTATAGACCGATGCTCACGAAGATCGGTGTGTGTTAATATGAGGATTCGTCAGTCCATATGGTTGGATTTTGTTTCCAGAAATTTTCAGAGTATATTCCGGAAATCTTTCGGCCGAAAGTTCGTTGAAGAAATTATTTCTTTAACATTATAAATAATATGGAAAAGAGTTTTGCATATATTATTTATTAATGGAATATAATTATGAAAATTTATTTTATATTGAGTAGATAAGGTTTTGACAGTAAAACTATAACCTTACTCAATGGAGACGGTAATGACGAAAGGACTATACATTAACGTTTTAACCTCAACTTGTATGGTTCAGCGTGTCGTGTTGTTTTTAGCCATGATTTGTAGGTGGGCAGGGCTTCATGAATATGTATACAAGTATATGAGATATATATGTATATATATAAGTAACAATGAACGTGAGCCTAGAGAGTTCCATTATATTAAGTTTACTCGTTGAGCACTAGGGCGACTTTCGTCAAATGTTGACAAAGTGTTTTGGGTTGTTTTAAGGATTAAATTGTTTGATCCGATAATTCATGAGATGAATAAATTTAATTAATTAATTATTTTTATATCAATAGTTGATATAAGTTTATTGTCTAATAGATGTAAATTTGATTTACATAAAATTAGTAATTAATTAGTAAATTAATTTAATTATTAAATTAATATACAAAATTAATTACTTAGTTTATACAAATAAAGGTATTAATTATTTAAGGTAATTATAGTTAATGTAATTGAATGTTTTAGTTAAAGTAACTAAAATCATTTAATTGTATTTTAGTTACCTTGGTTGGTGTGAATTTTTTAACTTTGGTTAAGTTAAATTTTTGGATCTTGTGGTGTAGAGAAAAAATGCTCATATACCATGGTTTAAAAAATGGCTGGTTTTTGGTTTTGGTTTTCTTTGATTTTAATTATTAAAAACAAAAAAAAAAAGCAAAAATTAATTATATTCCCCTTTTGCTTACTGTCTGCCGAAACCAACAAAAATAGAAAGAAATTGGTTTTTGTTTTTTTTTTTGCTTCTCCCCTCTATCATGTTGGACAATTATGACCCATAGCATCACTATTTGTACAGAACATGGTGTTGTTGTACAAATTAACTATGTGACAAAGGAAATTGCTATTTTATCATTTATAATTGGATTACCGGGATATATAAATGATAAAAGTCCATATGATTAGTTCCGGATTAATAAGACATGAGACAACATTAATCCACTAAGGTTTAATCATTAAATATCCCTAGTCGTAGTATTATCGAGACTGGACATCGATAATGTGGAATAGACTAGTATTGCACTTGTGCGCGTTGTGGGAGCATAACGACATAGTTCTCATATATTTAAGTATTAGATACTTATGCAAGTGTATTGGGAGGTTCTGTTTACCGATGGTACGGAAATAGCTTCGCTCTGGATAGACCCATCGGAATCTCATTGGTAGTATGACTATGTGTCTATGGGAATCCGAATCAGAGTAGGTGTATTTGGTCTTAACCTGAGACTTGCATCGCTAATACTTGTGACAATCAGTATACTTTGGTTTTGGTCGTCCGGGGCTTTAACAGGTTCTGTGTACGCCTCTTCTGGGTATACTGAGAAGCGTATTGTATTGGGTGTGATGTCAAGATGGAAGTATCACTCCAGTCATATGGAGATGATGATCACGCAGGATACGGAACTAGTACTCTTTAGTACTGCAGTCATCGGGATAATATGACTAGGTCATGATTATTCGATTATAGTGACTAGTTACCAGAGATCCGATATATGCTTCGTACGGGGCAGACACAATTCCAGCCCCAGGCCTAGCATGTGACATTCGATACTGGATCGTAAAACGCAATACTAAGTATACTACGTCTGACATAGATTATATATTCCTAAAAGAATATTTCTGGAGAATTGGGTAGGCACGGTTCTTTGCTAGAAGCCAACCATGTCTTGTAAATCGGTAAGAACGTGGTACCGAGTACGCACGTGTTCGGATAATCCGACGATCGGATTTACTGCCAACATATCCAGGGATCTCATCAGTCGCTTCCCGAAGATTCACCGATGATGTATGACTCAAACATTATTAATCTGGGATTAATTAGAAGAGAGAGAAAATTAATCTAGGATTAATTACGGTGAGAATTTTATCTAGGATAAAATTCAACTAGAAGAGAGAGAACGATTAATTTGGAATTAATCGATAAAATAATATATTCGATATATAAATGAAATTAAATTTCATAACGGAATTAAAATTATATTTTAATTCGGGCGAACGAATAAATTTAGAATTAATTCGCGAGCGACTTTAATAGTAATTTTGCTAGGCATAATTATTTAATTAAATTTGATTTAATTAAGTCGCAACGGAAAATTCGTTAATTCAGAATTAACGAACCCAAACCCGAGCGAAGTTGCACATTGAGATTGTTCGACGTAAATTTGGAATTTGCAAGTGGTGGGACCCACTTGACTTACATCACACTTTTGACTTGCGATTGAAGTGGTTGAAAACAAAGTGTAAGCATTTGATTGCTTTTTCAACACACTAAACAATCTCTACACACAAGCTTTATTATTTTTCATTTGGAATGACATTTACCTAATTGAATTTTGGTAAATGGTAATTGATTTTTATGAAAATCAAACACAACACATCTACCTCTCTTTCTCATCTTCACGGCAAAGTGAAGAAAATTTCATCTCCCAATTTTCTTGGCTAGGCCGAGAACTTCAAGAACATTTGGGGAAATTTTGTTGCAAATTTCTCCATTACTAGCACATAAAGAATCATACAAAGATGATAAGGAAACTACTCCCATGAGTTTGGAATTCATTCCCCAAAGCTTGGAAGCTCAACATACATCAAAGGAGAAGCTTGGAGCAACTTCAATGGAGGCAAAAGTTTTGTTGTCCACACATCCTTAGTCGAGCATTGTAAGTAATTTCCGCTACTTTACTTTGCGTATTCACATGATTTTATGTTAAAGATCTTGGTTATTGTTCTTAGAGAACCCAACAATGGTATCAGAGCCTAAATTAAGCATGAAATATTTTAGTTCTTAATCTTGAATTTGGGTATTTTTTTGATTTGAGCATGATTTGATCAAATTGTTTGTTTGAGTATGCTTACATATTGATAACTTAGAGTTATGTATGATCAATTTGATAAAAAAAAATTAATTTGATTAATTTTCCCCAAATTTGGAGGCTTGACCGAATGGTGTAGGAACCCTAAGCTCTTGGTAATTTTTGATATTAAGCCATTGGATGTGTTTAGAATGCTTGGATATATTGATTTGTGATTTAATTGGATTGAAATCAAAATCGGATATAAAAATCCCTTGAATTGCCATGAGCTATTGTAAGAGCATGTTGGATTGATTTTACTTCAATAATGTTGGACATGTATTGATTAAATTAAAGCATGATTAATTAGTGTAATCGGTGTTTTGGAAATATTAATTTAACTAATTAATTATGGCCAATACACTTTAATTAAATAATTGTGATATTTGGAATATTGTGATTAAATTAATTAGGCTTAATTTGGAATTGGGCCAAAAATGTTGTATTTGGGCTTAATGGGCTTGGTTGGGCCAAGTATGGTTTAGGATAATTGGTTGGATCAAATTGGGCCTAAAACCATTTCCATAAAGTCCAAATATAATAAATGGGTCTTTAAATAATTAATTGGGCCTAATGGGCCAAAATTAATTTTGTGGCAAATGGTGATTCCTTAATTGGGCTTTGGTTGCCAAAGTCCATGCCTTATGAATTAATTAAAAGTCCATTGGACTTTAATTAAAATTGACATTGGATGTTAATTGGGCTTTGAGACCCATTAAGATTAGATTTAGAATCTAAGTCACAAAGGCACATTAAAAGTGTAATTATTTAATTTGGAATTAAATATAAATTAGTATTGAATACAAATTAAATTAGATTTAAATTGTAGTTCGATATAATTCAAGAATTTGTACTTTGAGTACTTATTCTTAAACGAGTTGGACTCGCGCAAATCAAATCGTTGTTTGAACATTTGATGGTCATTAATTAAAGATTAATTAATTGGATTAGATTGATTGATGACATGATTTATGTGAATACATGGATGTGATGTATGAAGAATGTATATCGGATGGATATTAGATGGGTGATGGCAATTTTGAAATTGTTGTAATAAATTTAGAATTTATTAAATTGGACCTGCGTGTCCAGCCTTTATCTCTCGATTCTTTGTAATTCTCTTCTCACCTATTCCCCTCAATGTAAATGAGGTTTGTTTAGAAGTGTTATGTAATTGGGTAGAAGTAAGAATAGTGCTAGCCGGGGAGAGGAAATGGAGTGATTTTTCTAGGAACAATTTGTGAGATATACATCCGCATATCATTATTAATTTATTTATCGCGCCTTATTATACTTTTAGAATGCATGCTTAAGGGTGTATGATGAGACCTAATCAAAGATAATTAATTGGTTTCCAATTACGCGAAAATCCCTCAAGAAATATTAAGCGTTTTCCTTCCATTGAGTGATTTTCTCTCAAGATCCAAGATTGGCACTGGTTTGTTGGCCAAAGTCAAGACCTTTGTCCATCGCGGATGTGTTTGAATCATGAAGGCTTTGTTCCATATCGCATGTCTTGTCCAAGTTGTGATTTGTTGGCCAAAGTCAAGATCACTTCTTGTCCATCGAAATCGATTACGAAGCTTTCCAAAGTCAATGGGTCTCACTTAACTAGAATCATTAAGCTTGTTGTGCCAAAGTCAAGGCTTAGTTGATTCAGAGGAAAAAGGTTAGACAATATATTGGATATATTGGCATATATTGGATATATGTTTCGGACTTGGAAGTCCACCTACTGGATATAGGAATTGGATGAGATCCAATTGATCTTAGAGATCTACCTAGTTAATTTTCATACAATTTGTTGGCCAAAGTCAAGATTGTGTGTTATTTAACGGGATCCTAGCCCACTAGGAAACTAGGTTTCCCAAGTACTCAACAGAGGGTTAGAGGCTCGCCGAAAAATAGTGGGAGGCAAGTATTAAATTTGCAATTTCGTTTAGATACTTGCCAATACACGCTCATTTCATTTTTCGTCATTAATTTATAAATATATTAGTTGGACTAATATTTAATTGTTGTTTTAATTTAACAGTTGGACTGTATTCAAACTACTTCATTTCTAGTTGATTCTATAATTGGATTATAGGAATCAATGTATTTGAATTTAACCAATCAATAGTAGTTGATTATATAGTTAGACTATAGTAATCATTATATTTGATTGTACCCGAAATCGTTGATTGGATAGTTGGACTATTGGAATCAAGATAACTGAAAAATTAACGTTTAGAACATAATCCTGGGAGAAAATGTCTTTAAACGGCTCCAATTTTCAGATTGGGAATAAAACCTCAGGATAGTCTGGAAACTGAGAAGTTATTATATTTGATAGAGAAACATCTCGGGCCTGAGCCCGGAGTTGAGAAAATAGTGGAGCATGAGTTTTGGAAGACCCATGGTGATGATAACTTTAGTGCCCAATCCTTTATGCTTAATGCAATGACACTGAGGCATCAAAAGAAGCAATTTTGGATCTATAAAATTCCTAATTAAATTAGGAGTAATTCTTTTAGCAGCTAAGCTAGGCTACAGTACAAGCTAAGGAACCACGGTCTCATCAATGATCCAAGTATGTACTTCGACTAATTCATCTGATTCGTTCGGATCATACATCGTGGCGATGTGATGATCGAAATAAATCACATCAGATGATAACCTTGCAAATCCGCTGACAAAAGTAGTTTCTCAGCAGAAGTTTGAGCGACCCATACATAGTTCAGTGTAGGACACTTGAGTGATTGGCTATAGGCCAAGGGGGAGATTGTTGGACAATTATGACCCATAGCATCACTATTTGTACATAACATGATTTTGTTGTACAAATTAACTATGTGACAAAAGAAATTGCTCTTTTATCATTTGTAATTGGATTACCGGGATATATAAATGATAAAAGTCCATATGATTAGTTCCGGATTAATAAGACATGAGACAGTATTAATCCACTAAGGTTTAATCATTAAATATCCATAGTCGTAGTATTATCGAGACTGGACATCGATAATGCGGAATAGACTAATATTGCATAATGGCATAGTTCTCATATATTTAAGTATTGGATACTTATACAGGTGTAATATGAGGTTCTATTTACCGATGGTACGGAAATAGCTTCGCTCTGGATAGACCCATCGGAATCCCATTGGTAGTATGACTATGTGTCTATGGGAATCCGAATTAGGGTAGGTGTATTTGGTCTTAACCTGAGACTTGCATCGCTAATACTTGCGACAATCAGTATACTTTGGTTTTGGTCGTCCGGGGCATTAAAAGGTCATCTGTACGCCTCTTCTGGGTATAGTGAGAATCGTAGTGTATTGGGTGTGACGTCAATATGGAAGTATCACTCCAGTCATATGAAGATGATGATCACACAGGATACGGAACTAGTACTCTTTAGTACTGCAGTCATCGGGATAATATGACTTTGTCATGTTTATCCGATTATAGAGACTAGTTACCAGAGATCTGATATATGCTTCGTACGGGGCAGACACAATTCCAGCCCCAGGCCTAGCATGTGACATTCGATACTGGATCGTAATACGCAATAATATGTATACTACGACTGACATAGATTATATATTCCTAAAAGAATATTTCTGGAGAATTGGGTAGGCACGGTGCTTTGCTAGAAGCCAACCATGTCTTGAAAATCTGTAAGAATGTGGTACCGGGTACGCACGTGTTCGGATAATCCGACGACCGGATTTACTGCCAACATATCCAGGGATCTCATGGGTCGCTTCCCGAAGATTCACGATGACGTATGACTCGAACATTATTAATCTGAGATTAATTAGAAGAGATAGAAAATTAATCTATGATTAATTACGGCGAAAATTTTATCTAGGATAAAATTCAATTAGAAGAGAGAGAACGATTAATTTGGAATTAATCGATAAAATAATATATTTGATATATTAAATGAAATTAGATTTCATAACGGAATTAAAATTAGATTTTAATTCGGACGAACGAATTAATTTAGAATTAATTCGCGAGCGACTTTAATAGTAATTTTGATAGGCATAATTATTTAATTAAATTTGATTTAATTAAGTTGCAACAGAAAATTCGTTAATTCGGAATTAACGAACCCAAGCCCGAGCGAAGTTGCGCGTTGAGATTGTTCGACGTAAATTTGGAATTTACAAGTGGTGGGACCCACTTGACTTACATCACACTTTTAACTTGTGATGGAAGTGGTTGAAAACAAAGTGTAAGCATTGGATTGCTTTTTCAACACACTAAACAATCTCTACACACAAGCTTTATTTTATTCATTTGGAATGACATTTACCTAATTGAATTTTTGGTAAATGGTAATTGATTTTTTTGAAAATCAAACACAACACATCTTCCTCTCTCTCTCATCTTCACGTCAAAGTGAAGAAAATTTCCTCTCCCAATTTTCTTGGCTAGGCCGAGAACTTCAAGAACAATAGGGGAATTTTTGTTGCAAATTTCTCCATTGCTAGCACATAAAGAATCATACAAATGTGATAGGGAAACTACTCCCATGAGTCTGGAATTTATTTCCCAAAGCTTGGAAGCTCAACATACATCAAAGGAGAAGCTTGGAGCAACTTCAATGGAGGCAAAAGTTTTGTTGTCTACACATCCTTAGCCGAGCATTGTAAGTATTTTCCACTACTTTACTTTGTGTATTCACATGATTTTATGCTTAAAGATCTTGGTTATTGTTCTTAGAGAACCCAACATGCCAAACCAAAAAACAACAACAACCCCTCCCTTTTTGCTTAGCCACTGCCGAGCAAGAGAAAGAGATAAATTAGATTTTTGCTCTCAAAATCCAAGCCAAATTTCTCACCAAAAATTACCCAACTTATTATCAAGAACATGGAATTAATCCTTAAGAGTTAAGGATCAATTTGTGTGCTTGAGATGTACATTTTTCTAGGGTTTAAGAGTTAAATCTTAGGGAAGTTTTGTTTCCATTCTTGAGTGATCAAACCACCTTTTGGTCACCATGATTTGTTCATCAAGAAACTTGATTTGGTGGAGGTAGAAGAAGATCAAAGAGCTTGGTGGATTTGGGGCTTACATGCAAAGCTTCTCAAATTGGCAAGGATTAAAAGCTATTGTAGGTAAATTTATTTTATAAATTTATTGATTGGGTTGTCGTTGTTTATGGAAAAATTATTTATGGAATTGTTGGATAATTTTAAGCATGTATGTGAGGAATTTTTAAGCATTAAAGTGTATAGAAAATTAATGTATGGATGATATATTGATTTTATATGCTTGGTTTATATTTGACAATTGTTGGAGAATATTTTGATGCTTGGTTTAATTTATTAAGTGTTGATAAATTTATTAAAGTGTTTAGAATATTTATTTAAGCTTATGGAAATTATATTGATTTATGAAAAAATTAATATATGATGATATATGAATTTTAATGCATTTGAATAATTTAAGCTTATGGAAGTAAATATTTTAATACACATTTTAGGGTATTGCCGAAAAATAATTACTCGGGATTTGATCTCGTGCGCGCTCCGCTGCACTCGGCATATACGTTCCTCCATAACAGCGTCCTATGGACATAGTGACAACATGCCTTTATGGCTCACTTGACACTGATATACATAAAAATCCCCGAATGATTGAAAATGTCTGAAGCATATAAATCAAAGAATCGTAAATTATGTTCAATAAACTTACAACGATCACTATACAGATTGAAACAATCAGAACGCATTTGGTATAATCGTTTAAGTGAATATTTGATAAAAGACGGATATATAAATGATTATATATGTCCATGTGTATTTATTAGAAAGTCTGAATCTGGATTTGCTATTATAGCAATATATGTCGATGACATGAACCTAATTGGAACTCCTGAAAAGCTTCTAAAAACTGCTGAATATTTGAAAAGAGAATTTGAGATGAAAGACTTGGGAAAAATGAAATATTATCTCGACTTGCAGGTCAAGCATAAAACTAACGAAGTGTTAATCCATCAGTCTGCTAATAATGAGAAGATTCTAAAATGTTTCAATATGGATAATGCTCATCCATTAATTACTCCAATGGTATTCTGATCTTTCGATCTTAAAAATGATCAATTTTATCCTAAAGAATATAATGAAGAGATACTTGATCCAGAAGTACCATATCTTAGTGCAATTGGTACCTTGTTATATTTAGCTCAATGTACCAGACTAGATATTGCATTCTCGGTAAATTTATTGGCAAGATTTAGCTCTACGCCAACTCGATGACATTGGAATGGCTTAAAACATATCCTTCGTTATCTTTATGGGACTAAAGACTTGGGATTGTTTTATTCAAATGAAATAACATAAAATCCAGGCCTTGTTGGTTATATCGATGCATGACATCTCTCTGACCCTAATAAGGCTCGTTCACATACAGAGTATGTTTTTACCTACAATAACACGATAATTTCAGGAGATCTACAAAGCAGTCTTTTGTTGCTACATTCTTCAATCACTCAGAGATACTTGCACTATGTTGCGAGATTATCGTACCGCAAGTATACGGTGTCAAGTTTTAGTAAATGATAAGTATGAGTGTCGAACCCACATGGATTGTAATCAAACTCGCACTAAGTACTATAATTAATAAACCTAACTTTATTTAGAAGTAATTTAAAATAATCTGAATTTAAAACTAAAAACTAAAAACGAGAAAAGTCCAGACGTTTAGTTGGGAGAAACCAAGATAAGAGAGATTCTATAGTCCGATTTCACCTAGATATCCCCAATGTATTTGTTATGCCAATCAATTCTTATTCAGTTGCATTGTTCAAAAGCCAAGAAACCTAAGTTATTCTAACTCCCTCACACGAGTGCCGAGTGAATATATTATCAATTACAGACTTCGATATCTCTATAAAACTCTAGTAATTAACAATTCATTACGCTATGTGATTCTTTGTTAACGACTTCAAATGGATTATTAGATTCTCCCGAACTCTACAAATCTCATAGGTTGTATTCTCTAGATCTTATTCAAAACCCCATCTCCCGAGCGATAGATTCTAAATATTCATCATTTTAATTTGTGGCCAACAAACTAGAAGCATTAAATACAAAAGAATATAAATAAATTGAATCAAAACTTCGTAATAATTAAATTGGCAATCAATACATAGGTTCAACCATAAGCTACATCATCCTCTAGAAAAATGGAGTTAGTTCATGACTAAATATAAAAATAATAAAAGTCTGGTCATGAATCTAATGGACATCATTAGAGTTTAAAGAAAGAAACTAGAAGATTAAACCTGAATTGAATGCTTTCGTCTTCGGACGTCGTCAAATTCGTCTCCGGACGTCGTCAAATTCGTCTCCTCTTGTCGCTCTTCAATCTTCCTCATTGGATCTCTCTAAAATATATGTTTAGCACTCTTTGTTGTGTATGTTTCTCATCCCCAGGGTTTTGGACGAGCTTCTATATTTATAGGGAAGTCTTGGAGTCCTTGTGCTTGTAGAATACTGAATTCTGATGTTTCAGAAAGTCTACCGCAGCGTCGCGACACCGAAATTGGCGTTGTGATGCCTGACTCTCGGGCAATATGTATGTGACATCCTGTGAAGGTGTTGCAACGCCACCCTATTTTTCAGGATGATTATTTTTTCGCCTATTCAGCTTTGTCGTGTGCTTTTTTTGCATCCGTAATATCCCAAAACACGTACAATTACTCCAAGATCCATGTTCCAATGCTTCCTACCAATAAAACATAAAAAAAAACTATAAAATATATTAAAATGACATGAAACCTAACAAAATAGTAAGCTGAGAATGCATGAATAAGTGGGTATAAACCGCACTTATCAAACACCCTCAAACTTAAGATTTTGCTAGTCCCGAGCAAAAAATAAAATAAAAATTAAATAAAAATAAACAAACACAAATAAAAAAATTAAATATGCCACTTTTGTAGGGATCACGATTGCATTTAGCGTATACAACAAGCCTTTAAACCCCTAGACGACCCTAATGAACGAGTTATAGTCTCATGAAAGCTTACAACAACGACACCCACAAACGTGATTCACACACATGCAATCATTCAGAAATAATAAAAGCAAATAATATAGTCCTGATAGTTACAATTAATATTATCCTCAAAGAATGCCTACCAATGAAATCAAAAAACATTCAAAATACCTAATGCAACTAAAATCCAAGTTCTTGAATAAATCATCGAAGCCAGACTCACTGTGTGTGTGTAAAGGTTTTGTCACAGCTCAACTCCTAAATAAGCCAACTCAATGATTTCGTCTTAGAAATTGAGATCTGAAAGGTCAAACCAACATATATATCTCAAAAGTACTATGTATTTGCCTATTTTGTGCTCAGTATGATACGATTTTTTTCTTCCTTTTTCTTTTTTTCAATTTTTTTAAACACACATATCCTTTAAGGTAGTATTTCTCCTCATGGTGGTCCTAACCCTCGCTCATGGGTAGCTTCACGCTTATCGATTATAGGTGGTTTAACTTTTTCTTTTTCTTTATTTTTTCAATTTTTTTTATTTCTTTTCTTTTATTTTTAACTATATCATACATCATAACACTAGCATATTGAGATTGATATCTAATCAGACGGTCATTCATCGGCAAATAATTTCTTCAACTAGTCACTTTGCCAACTACCTATGTTCTTACTGCTAAAAACCTATTGTTAAGTGCTTACGAGTCTAACCTATATCACATACTCAAGACATCAGATAAAAATCAATTGGGAACTTATCATTTCTAAGACTTCATCGAAATCAAACAAAATTCATCATTTAGACTTATGTTTTACTACGTATGACTAAAAAACAAAATATATATATATATATATATATATATATATATATATAAATAACAGGTATTATCACTATATGCACACACCCCCAAACTTAAAACTTGCATTGTCCTCAATGTAAGATAAACATAAAGAAACATGAGTGAGGAACAACATTACCGTGCATGGAGTTTATCACGCTCTTGTTGGTCAGAATGTGGTTGTGCGGGCTTTGTGTGTTGCTCTAATACCTACATAAATACACATGCAAACTATAAACAATCAAATAGCACACAATAAAATAAAACTAAAGAAAATAAAATAAAAATAAACAACTGCAAAGATTGTCTCCCCGCTAGCGCTAAGTTTAACGTCTTCAGCTAGACGCAACCACCCAAATGGTTATGGTGGCTTCAATGTACTAGGCCGGGTAGTATCATATGCCTTTTTCTTTGGTATCCACCGGTTGTTATGACATGAAAATGACAGTTTAGTAAGCTGTGGTAATTTATCCATGGATGGTCCTCCAAGTTCCACTAATGTTTGAAATTTTGGACTGCACATGTAGCAAAATTGGCTAGACCATTTTTTGAGCTTCCAAGAGATCATCTTTAGGTGAGCAATGACTCTTCTTTTCCTCTTTTTATGACACTTTGGGATCAGTTGCAATTCTGTCTGCGGAGAATCTCATTTGTTTGGCTTAACTGCGGGTTCACCCTATATGTTAGCTTGAGTACATAGAGACACACCTAACACATTGTCATTGTCCTTTGCAACTCTCTTTTCTACAATGGCTAACCTGTGACATTCTTCATCACCTTGAGGACTTGGCATGGCTCTGAAAACACTAAAGGTGACTTCTTCATCTTGAACTCTCATTTTCAGTTCACCTTTCTGCACATCAATGATCGATTTGTCTGCTGCCAAGAAAGGTCTCCCAAAGATGATTGGGACATCATGATCCTCCCCCATATTAATAACAAATGAGTCAATAGGGAAATAGAACTTATCCATCTTAACCAACACGTCATCTATTATTCCTCGTGGGTATGTAAGAGATCTATCTGCTAGCTGCAAGCCAGCAATATGACTGTGATTGGCTTTGCCTCAACTATGCCTAACTGTTTGTGGATGGATAAGGGAATGGGATTGATACTAGAACCCAAATCGCATAGCGCCTTACCAAAATATCGCTTCTCAATCGTGCACGGAATAGTAAAGCTGTTAGGATCCTTCAGTTTTGGAGGAAGCTTCTTCTGTATAATGGCATTACACTCCTCTGTGTGTGCTACTTTTTCAAAATATGTCAGCTTCCTCTTCTTGGACATCACCTACTTCATAAACTTCACATAATTGGGCATATGTTCCAAAGTGTCTGCGAAGGGAATGTTGATATGGATCTTTTTGAAGATATCTAGAAATTTAGCAAACTAAGCATCTAATTTCTTCCTTTGAAAGCGCTGAGTGTATGGAAAATATGTCTTCGGGATGAAAGGTGGTTTGTATGGAGAAGCTTCTGCACCGTTCTCTTCTTTTGTCACTATTTTCTCTTAAAGTGTTGTTTTTTTGTCTTTACTGCCTAAGTCCTTAGGACTATCTCTAATCTCTTTCCCACTCCTGAGGGCAATGGCCTGACACTGCTCCTTAGGATTGACTTCAGTATTACTAGAAAACACATCTTTCTGTTGATTAGCCATGGAAAAAGGAATTTGCCCAATCTGCACTTCTAAAGACTTTATTGTTGCTCTGATATTGCCCATGTGCGTTTCAATATTATTCAGTCTCGACTCATTCTTCTCAAACCTCTCTGAATTTTTAGCAACAAATGTGCTCATGAAGTCTTCTATGGAAGGTTTCTGCTCTAATCTTTGATTGTTGAAGACAGAAGAAGGTTGCAAGACATTCTCTATGTTAGCATATGATAAGTTCGGATGATAATAATTATGCATATGATTACCTTTATAGTTTTTGAAGTTTTGATTGTTCACATATTAGATTTGCTCACATCCTCCGTCAGGTAAGATCATTCTATTAGCAGCAGCAACTTCAATAGATTATTGGCCATGTTGATTAGTCAATGCTGCTAGATGAGTCGTGAGAGATGACACTTGAGTTGTAAGTGCAACAATAGGATCCACCTCGTATATACCAGCTGTTGAGTTGATGCTTGGAGTGCCAATACGAATTGTATATTTTATTATTTATTAATAAAATAACTATATTTTTATTTCACACCTTATTAATGGTGTTGTCATTATGCATATTAAATTGATGTATAGATATACAAAGAATGACATCGACCTTAGAATAGTCTTGTAGTAATATTGGACACTAGGTGGACCGACATTGGGATAAGTATTACTATTGTAAATTAATCTTAAAGTATATATTCTTGGTCGTTGGTTTTGGAATACGGTTGAATTCCTATAACTTATAAGACTAGAACATGTCGTATATTGGAATTAGAGTTCCAATGGTTTAACCCGATGTACCATGAGTTTTGGAAACTCGTATAGACGTGTGGATAATGGTTGGACCAAATACTAAATGACTCGTAGGTGATTCCTAATAGTTGGAAGTACACACCACCGTCAATAGAAATCTCCTCAAGCCGAGTAGCATATGTAATCCTTTGACTATAGGATAACATTGATTTTGTGTGAGATCCTCCACACTTTGATGCCATGTATGTCAGAAACCTTTCATGGTCTGGCCTCTAGATGTTCGTTGAGATGTGCGCCTCAGAAACTTGATAGTGTATTCTATGTTTCCTGAGCACAGATCGGATAGCCTACGACAGAGGGATTGTTAAACACATGTGATGACCTCGACTTGTATAGTTCAGAAAGGTCGTCCGTGTTCTTCGCGAATTCGGAGGTGGCCGAATTACGTAAATATTAACTAGGTTTATATGACGAACGTGTCTGAACTTAGAGAGTCTCAATATGAAGTGTACTCGTTGAGCACTTGGGTAGCCGATTAATTTTGATAAAAGATCATATTCAATATTATAATTATCAACTAAGATAATCAAGTGTTATTGGATAACATTGTTTATTTACTTTGACCTAATTGGATTAATTAGATTAATTCAATAATTACACAATGGCTTAATTGTAAAATCATAATTATCTCTATCATTTGAGGATATTATGGTAATTGTAAGTATGTAATAATAGTTGGTTTTGGCTTGATTTAATTGGATTAAATCACAATGGCAAATATTTAACTAATTCATTTCCTAATCCTTTTTTCTTGATTTAATTGGATTTAATTAAAGTGGTAGACAATGGAGATTAGTCACACCTAATTATACATATTTGGACAAATTAGATTGAGCCCACCTAAAAGTTGATTACAATATTTATTAATTAAAAATTGCCTAAATTTTGCTATAAATATCAAGTTTTGAGGAGGTTTTAATTACAAAGTAAAAGCTTTAAGAAAGCTAAATACAAGCAAGAATTAGAGAAATTAGCCTAAGTTAGAGAAGTGTTTAGAGAAGCTTTGTGATGTTTCTACAACATTTCATCTAGGAGAAATCAAGATCGGATCTTAGGGTGAAGCTTGCTGGCATTTGAATCAAGATTGGATCTTGGAGAGAAGCTTGCAAATCTTGGAAGTTCTCCAACCATTTCAACAAAGAGAAGAAGATTGGATCTTTGCACCAAGCCTGCTAGGTAAGTTTGAACTTCTCTTAAGTTATGTTCTTTTATGTATTGGATGCATGATTATATATCTTAATGTTGAAATAAGGCTAATAAATTGTGTTATGATGCTTTAGAAGTATAAACACAATATGTTTGTTAATTAGGTCAAAGATGTTCATGTTAGACATGTAACAATTAATAAGAGTTTGAAACTCTATATTAAAGCTTAGAGGTATGGCTATCATTCTAGAATCATTTGACCACCTTTGGGTGAACTCAAATAGCTCATGAGACATTTATTATTGGGATTCTAATTTGGTTTGTGCATTGGATTCAAAATTTACGCATGTGCGTATTTAGAATAAATTTATATTTTTTTGTAAAAATATTTGATATTTTGAAAAACTTGATTTTTATTCTATAACATGTGTTGATGTTGGTTTTGATGTTAAAAATTGATTTCGAGTATTTTTGAAGTGTTTAGGGAAGATCGGAAGAAATTAGGGTAATAGACTCTAATTCCTTCAACTCTTTGGAAAGAGAGCTGAAGGAAATGAAATAAATAAATTTTAAAAAAATGATCAGTGGCATGCGCGAACTCCGCACGTGTCACGCAATGAATTTTATTTTCACTCCTTCTTGAGCTTCTGGATTCCGATTCAATCCCGATTTTTTCCTATACACTCGCAATGCAATATAATATTTAATTAATTATTTTAAAATTACACTCATACTTGATATACATGGGTTAGACCCATTTTCGTTGCACGGGGCACCGATATGACCTTAGTGGTTCCACAACTGCCCCAACATAATGGTATCAATAGCAAGGCTTAACCACACAATACATGTTTTTGAATCTATTCCATATTAATTTTAATTTAATTATACATAAGTCATATTGGATATGTATTGCATGTTTTAAATTAAAATTTTGACCTAATTAAATTAATGACTTGATTGTCATAAATCTTCTGTGATTAAATGATTACTTTATTTAAGTAATAGTATTAGTAATGTTGGAGCATTATTGGATGGTCTGTCTTGTCAATACGGAGATGAATGAGTTTTTACTACTTATATCCAAGACCGTCATTATTGTGAGGGTATAAGTGCTCGGAACTTAGGTCGCTCCGATAAAATATTAGATGTAGCATGATGAGTTAACGCAATCACCCAATACCGTCATTATTGTGAGGGTGTACATATGAAGCTCATTAGTGCACATTGACAAGTATACACATGGAATACGTCTTAATCCAATATCGTCATTATTGTGAGGATAAGAAACGGTTTATGACCAAACTAGGAGTCACATGAATGTGATTGACCTTGGAGGTCTACCTAATGAGTTTATAAAGGCCAATACCGTCATTATTGTAAGGCTGGAGTAAATGTCATGGGATCCACTTCTCGCTATGAAATTTTTATAATCAAAATTTCATTTTTCCGTTAAGGGAGATTACATAATTATGTAAAGTAGTGGGAATGCACTAATAGATTTAAAATTTCATAATCAATTACTGTTATTATTTTTTAAATGAAAAATATTTTGCTATTGTTTAAGATGTTGTCTTGTAGATAGTTTTCGCTAATCTATTGGTGAGACTTTTGGATACCAATAAGTTAAAAGGAGCCGAGAAATATTTTGAATGAGAAATGAACATACGCCTTGTCTTGGAGTTTGAAAAGTTGACTTATGTCACTGTCAATCCACTGCCTGTTGAAATCGATCCTGACTCCACTCCAGAAGAGCGAGAAACTTTTAATAGATGGAAGGATGATAGGTGAAATCCTACATCTTGGGATCGATGGTTCCAGATTTGCTGAGACATTACATAGAGGTACCAGATGCTTGGAGCATTATATGAATACTCAAGAAGTTGTTCAAAGCAAATCAAGAGATCAAAATTTATCGGAGGTCTAAGAAATTGTTTCATGTTGAACTTAAAGATGGAGGAGCTGTCAGCATTCATGTTTTGAACATGATCGACCAGATCTGATATTTGGAACGACATGGCATTGTGATTGATGAACAATTGGGCCGTAATTTGATTCTGTCTTCTTTGTCTAGATCTTATACTGGCTTTGTGTTAAACTTCCATATGCACTCGATGCAAGCCAGCTATGAAGAACTTCATAACATGTTACGCACGACAGAGCATGATATGAGAAAAGGCAACCCCACTGTGTACCTCCATGGTGGAGCTGGCTCTTCGAAGACTTCTGGGAAATCAAAGAAAATAAAGATGGGGAAGAAGAATATTACAAAGAAGAACTCCAATAAGCGAAAAGGAGCAAATCATAAATAGCTTGTGATCAATGTCTACATTGCAAGAAGTCTGGACACTGGAAGAATGATTGTCCAGAGCTGATATGAAAAGCAAGACCCTCAGGTACGCTTTGTATTTTTCCAATTATTGACATCTCATTAGCCTTAGATGTAAATAGTGGATGAGTGTTAGACATTGGGAGTCCTACTGATGAGCGAAAAATATATCAATATTTACCGTCTCTTTTACTTAATATTTTGTTTAGTTTCTCGGGTTTGATGTACGTTTTGATGTGTTTTAGTGTATTTTGCAGAAAAAATAATATTGGGACTTAATGGAATCATTTAAGACGAAATATGGGTCAAATAAGGGCAAAATTTGTACTTGACATATTAATTTTGGAGATTGGAAACTTGAAAGGGCGTTCTAACGAAGTGCGTTTCAGAAATTCCAATTTTGTGCAACTGTCGTATTTTAGGCATAACTTTTTACTCTGATATCAGATTGAGCTGACTCAAGTTCCAGATTAAAGAAGACTCAAATATCTACAATTTTGAAGAACAAAATAATTTCGAATTCTGAAGATTTCATGACCGAAATTGATGAAACATCTGGAAGTGTGTTATGTGTAATTATTAAAGTCATTTTCAAAGCAAATAAATAAATAAATAAATAATAAAAATAGTCAAGCTCCCACCAAACATGATAGTAATTAATAATGGATTTGGTGGAGCAATTAGTGGAGCAATTAATAATGGATTTGGTGGAGAATTTAATAATGGATTTGGTGGAGGCAAAATTTTGCCTATAAATACCAAGCCATTTCATTTGTAAATTCATACATTCTTCTATGTAATTCCTTAAGAATACTAAGAAGATTGTATTTTGTTTGTTTAATTTAAGCAATTTACTTTTTCGTACTTTTTTTTCTTTACTTTTCAGTCTTTACTTTCTGCAATTACTTTTACGCACAGTACTTTCCCTTCTTTACTTTTCAGTTTTTACTTTTTACGCAATGAGAAGGTAACTCCCCCTTGCTGGGGTAAAAGGTAAAGCTTTTATTATTGCTATTTAGATTAATCTCCCTTAATTATAATATAATAACTATTTAAAACCTGACTTAATGAGGATACCGCCATATTGGTCGGTTGGTAATTAATTATAAATTGGTTTTAACCTGACTAAGCATGGATACCGCCTGGTTGGTCGGTTGGTAATTAATTATTAATTTTACTTAATCAGGATACCGCCTATATGGCTGGTTAGTAAGTATCACGCAAAGTTAATATATTATATTAAGAGAGATATCTAAAATAGTATTAATAAAAGTGGATCATCTAACCCCAGTATTTTCTTTTATTGTACTTTTACTTTATTTAATTTTCAGTAATTTACTTTTCAGCAATTTACTTTTCAACAATTTACTTTTCAGTATTTAATTTTCAGCAATTTACTTTATGTCTTTTATTTTATTTAAGTTCTTACCAGCCCTAGTTATGTGTCGTAACTAAGTTAGTTATCTGGGGTTGTGATGAAGTCCAATATCACCGGTTTATAAGGGGTTAAATTACGGTTTGGGTAATATAAAGGTTTATTTATTGAGTCTTAGTCTTAATGCATCTTGTTAACTGGCCATTAATAAGATTGATTCGGTAAACTTAAAATGAACTTGGAAAATAGATTTTAGGTTTAAGACCTTAGACTTAATAGTCCACGATCTTCCTTGAGGATAGATAATCCTTTAATAGATTTCCTTACAGGATAGGAATATACATGTCGGGCGGGGGTAGCCATAATTGGAACTTAATCTTAATGAATCCAGATAACTTAATTGACATATGAATATGATTAATTGGGTTACACTGGGTGTTTGTATCTGACCATCGGAAGAGGCTTTTACATAATTTCATGTTCCAGGTTAATAAATCAATATATTACACAACCGTAAGATAACCAATTCATCTTTAAAAATGATATTGGAAGGATTCACAACCCTGGATAGTTTTAAAATTTGAATTTCTTCAATCTACTTTCAAGCAATTTTATTTACTTGTTTTAAGTTTTAAAGCCACCACCCAATCAAACAATCAATCCATTAGATACTTGTAAACATTTAACTTCATAAATTGATAACAAAAGGTCTTAAGTCATCGTGGGATCGATATTTTTTATACTACTTGAACGATACGTGCGCTTGCGTTATACGCGTGTGATTACGCACCGATCACCTACTCATATTTGCAACTCCCTGCAGGTAATGAGGGTAAAAAAAAGCTGAATAAAGTGGAGATCCAGCTTAAAGTTGGCAATGGTGAGACATTGGATATTAAAGTTATAGGAACGATTGTTTTAGATCTCCCCAATGGTTGTAAATTAAATTTACAAGACTGTTATTATGTACCCTCACTTATCAGACAAATAATATCACTGCCAATATTAGATAAAGATGGATATAAAATAAACATTAAAGATGAAACTTTATGTTTATATGATAAAGATAATTTATTGAAATGTTAATATTATTTATCAAACGGTCACTATGTTTTGGAAATATATAGATATGTCTTTAATGTAAAAGAAAATACAAGTAGGAAATATGAATTAAATAATAATGAATTATGGTATATGAGATTGGGCCACATAGGTGTTAGACATCTATCCAAATTGGTAAATGATGGTTTGATTGAAAATCTTACCTTAGATCCTTATCCGATTTGTGAGTCATATATCCAAGGAAAGATAACAAATGCCCTATTTCTAGGTGTTGGACACGGTGCTGGAGATTTATTGGAACTAATACATAGTGATGTGTGTGGTCCATTAAATCATGACGCTCATGATAGTTCTACATACTTCGGGACTTTCATGGTTGATAAGTCTAGATATGGATATGTCTATTTGATGAGACATAAGTCGGAAACATTTGACAAGTTCAAAATATTCTGAAACGAATTAGAAAAACAAACCAGTAAATTCATCAAATGCCTTAGATTAAATCGAGGCGGTGAATACATGAATGAAGAATTCAGAAGTTATTTAAGGGAGAATGGAATTCTTGCCCAATATAGCCCATCAGGAACACCTCAACATAATGGTATGTCTGAACGTAGAAATCGTACTTTATTGGATATGGTGCGAATAATGATGGGCTATACAGATCTTCCTTATTATCTTTGGGGTTACACTTTACTTACTGCTACCCACATACTTAATAGAGTTCTATCCAAATATGTTTCTATGATCCCCTATCAAATATGGTTCGGTAGAAATCCAAGTCTTGGGCATTTAAAGATTTTGGGTTGTCCTGCATACGTTAGAATCGCGCAACAGGATAAACTAGCACCCATAGAGTATAAATATAGGTTGTTGGATATCTTGAAAATTCTTTGGGATATCAATTTTATGATTCTGAGCAACGAAATGTATTTGTTATTCACTTAGCCACTTTTCTTGAAAATGATTTTTTGAGAAATAGTGGGAGTTATAGAAAGATTGAACTTGATGAGTTTAATCCCAACAATAAGGAACCTGAGATGGAACCAAAGATCCAATTAGGTGAAGGATCTACAACACAGGTTTTACATAAGTCGAATAGAATATCAAGGCCTCCTGAAAAACTATTTTTAACATATGATACGAGCCTTGATGTTCTCCTCTTGGAGGAAACAGATCCAACTACGTATAAAAAAGCGATATTGGATATCGATTTGGGAAAATGACAGAAAGCCATGAAATTCGAAATGGATTCAATGCATGACAATCAAGTTGAGGCTTAGTTGAACTTCCTGAATGAGTTAAACCTATTGGCTGTAAATTGGTTTAAAAAAGAAACGTGGGGTTGATGGAAATGTGGAAACCTTTAAGGCCCAACTAGTAGCGAAAGGTTACACTCAACGTCCTGGGATTGACTATGAGGAAACTTTTTCACCAGTAGCCATGCTAAAATCCATTATGATTCTTTTAGTCATTGCTGCATATCACGACTATGAGATATGACAGATGGATGTGAAAATCGTTTTCCTAAATGGATTTCTTGAGGAGGATATCTATATGGAACAACCAGAGGGTTTCGTATCTAATGAGACTTCAAACTTGATTTGTAAGCTCCAAAAGTCTATTTATGGACTTAAACAGACATCCTGAAGCTGGAATCATCATTTTGATGAGATAATTAAATTATCTGGATTCATCAAGAACGATGAAGAACCATGTGTTTATAAGAAATTGAGTGGGAGCATGATAGTTTTCCTAGTCTTGTATGTAGATGACATCATTATCATAGGAAATGATATATGATTGAAGCAAAGAGTGAAAGCCTACATTTGTAAGAACTTCTCCATGAAAGATATGGGTGAAGCTTCCTATATACTAGGTATAAGGCTCTACCGAGATAGAGTTAGGAAACTTATAGGATTGTCACAATCGACGTACATAGATAAGATGTTAGAAAGGTACAGTTTTACCAACAGCAAGACAGCAAATATACCTTTCTGATACGGTATACATCTTTCGAATAAAATGACACCTCAGATTGAGGAAGAGAGAGTTATGATGTCTAACTTGTCATATGCTTCTTGTATTGGAAGCATAATGTATGCTATGTTATGTACTAGACCTGACATCGGTTTCGGCATCAGTGTGACCAGTAGATATCAATTTAATCCAGGTAATGATCATTGGACAATCGTGAAACATATCCTGAAATAACTTAAGGGTACTAGGGATAAGTTTCTGATACATGAAGAATATGAGCTACAAGTTAGGGGTTATACAGACTCCGACTTCCAGGAAGATCCAGAAGATAGAAAATCTACATCAAGATACATATTTACCCTTAACGGTGGTGATGTTAGTTGGCGATGTTCAAAGCAATACTCAACAGCTGATTCCACCACTGAGGCTGAATTTATAGCGGCTTTAGAAGCTGCTAAAGAAGTTGTTTGGATTAGAAATTTTATCACAGAACTTGGCGTTGTGCCTAGTATTACATATTCGATTATATTGTATAGTGATAATAACGGAGCCATTGCACAGGCTAAGGAGCTGAGGGCGCATTCCAAGTCTAAGCACGTGGAAAGGAAATACCGCGTAATTAGAGAGATAATTGAACGAAAAGACATAGTGGTCTTGAAGTTTCAAGGACTAGACAACATAGCAGACCCGCTTACAAAGGCTTTACCTCCTAAGTTATTCGATAAACATAGCAGGCCCAGAATGGCACTAAGCAAGTGGGAGTTTGTTGGAGTTGGTGCTTGAAGTGCCAATACGGATTGTATATTTTATTATTTATTAATAAAATAATTACATTTTCATTTCATACCTTATTAATGGTATTGTCATTATGCGTACTAAATTGATGTATAGATATACAAAGAATTACATCGACCTTAGAATAGTCTTGTAGTAATATTGGACACTATATGGTCCGACATTGGGATAAGTATTACTATTGTAAATTATTCTTAAAGTATATATTTCTGATCATTGGTTTTGGAATACGGTCGAATTCCTATAACCTATAAGACTAGCACATGATGTATATTGAAATTGGAGATCCAATGGTTGAACCTGATGTACCATGAGTTTTGGAAACTCGTATAGACATGTGGATAATGGTTGGACCGAATACTGAATTACTCACAAGTGATTCCTAATAGTAGGAAGTACGCATCACCGTCAATAGGAATCTTCTCGAGTCGAGTAGCATATGTAATCCTTTAACATTGATTTTGTGTGAGATCCTCCACACATTGATGCTATGTATGTCAGAAACCTTTCATGGTCTATCCTCTAGATGTTTGTTGGGTGTGGACCGATACACTCAGTAGTCAAGTGCGAAGTAAGATAGGATTTGTCGGCCCGTATGTATACAATAAGGGGTTTAGGTATCCATGTGAGTAAAGTCACGATTCTTAAAGCTTTGGCCAAAGTGGATCACCTAGGGTGGATCGCATCAGTTATGAAGAATCGTGGACATGTCGACATGAGATGTGCGCCTCGAAAACTTGACAGTGTATTATATGTTTCCTGAGCACAACTCGGATAGCCTACGATGGAGGGATTGTTAAACATATGTGATGACCTCTACTTGTATAGTTCAAAAAGGTCGTTCGTGTTCTTCGCGAATTCGGAGGTGGACGAATTGAGTACATATTAGCTAGGCTTATATGACAAACGTGTCTGAACTTACATAGTCTCAATATAAAGTGTACTAGTTGAGCACTTGGGTAGCCGATTAATTTTGATAAAATATAATATTCGATATTATAATTATCAACTAAGATAATCAAGTGTTATTTGATAACATTGATTATTTACTTTGACCTAATTAGATTAATTGGATTAATTCAATAATTACACAATGGCTTAATTATAAAATCATAATTATCTCTATCATTTGAGGATATTATGGTAATTATAATTATGTAATAATAAGTGGTTTTGGCTTGATTTAATTGCATTAAATCAAAATGGCAAATATTTAACTAATTCATTTCCTAATCCTTATCTTGATTTAATTGGATTAAATCAAAGTGGTAGACAATGAAGATTAGTCACACCTAATTATACATATTTAGACAAATTAGATTGAGCCCACTTAAAAGTCGATTATAACTTTTATTAATTAAAAATTTTCTAAGTTTTGCTATAAATAACAAGTTTTGGGAAGGTTTTAATTAAGCAAAGGAAAAGCTTGAGAAAGTTAAATACAAGACAGAGTTAGAGAAATTAGCTTAAGTTAGAGAAGTGTTTAGAGAAGCTTTGTGAGGTTTCTACAATATTTCATCTAGGAGAAATCAAGCTTGGATCTTGGGATGAAGCTTGCTAGTATTGGAATCAAGATTGGATCTTGGAGTGAAGCTTGCAAACTTGAAAGTTCTCCAACCATTTCAACAAAGAGAAGAAGATTAGATCTTTGCATCAAGTCTGCTAGATAAGTTTGAACTTCTCTTAAGTTATGTTCTTTTATGTATTGGATGCATGATTGCATAGCTTAATGTTGAAATAATGCTAATAAATTGTGTTATAATGCTTTAGAAGTATAAACACAATATGTTTGTTAATTAGGTCAAAGATGTTCATGTTGGACATGGAATAATTAATAAGAGTTTAGAAGTCTATATTAAAATTTAGAGTTATGGCTATGTTTCTAGAATCACTTGACCAACTTTTAGTGAACTAGAATTGTTCATGAGACATTTATTATTGGAATTCTAATTTGGTTTGTGTTTTGGATTCAAAATTTACGCATGTGCGTATTTAGAATAAAATTATGTTTTTTGTAAAAATATTTGATATTTTGAAACACTTGATTTATGTTCAATAACATGTGTTGATATTTGTTTTGATGTTAAAAATTAATTTTGGGTGTTTTTGAAGTGTTTAGGGAAGAATAGAAGAAATTAGGGTAATAGACCGGAGAGCTGAAAAAAATGAAATAAACAAATTAAAAAGATGATCAGTGGCAATGCTTGTTAAGGTAAGCGCAGCGGAATGACGCGATGGAATACGAAAATGGTTTTTAAATATTTAAAAAAAATTCGAGCGAATTAATAAATATCAATTTTTTTTTAATTCACCCAAATAAGTTTAAATATATTATTTATTAACATTTAATAACATAATATATTTCGAAACACGGCGAATTATATTTTTCGACAAATACTACGTGTAACGGGCAAACGCTCAAATCGGTTGACCAACCGTCGAGCCGGGCCAACCCGGTCACTTGGGCAGTGTTCGGTCAGCCCTTGGGCTGCCCGAACAGTGCCCAGTTCACTGGGTTCACAGCCGCAACTCAACCAGCCCGTTTCGACACGAATTTCGCCGTTTTCTCACGTTTTCGCCCCGGAAGAATTTCCGAAATTTATCCACCACCCAATACACATCCAAAATCATCCAAATAACATTTTTTTTCATGAAAAGTATTCTTTTTTAACATCCAAAACCAGATCTGATCCAGTTTTTATTTTTGTCAATTTTTCAAGATAAAATTCAATTTCTTCACAAATTAATCCAATTAACTTACACCAAATTTAATCCCCACAACATAAAGTCTCAAGAACAATTCTAGGCAATATTAGAGTAGTAAAATCACTCTAGAATGGCAATTTTTATTTTGAGATTAATTCCCTAATTAATCCTACAACACATGCTTATAAAAGAAAACTATTAAGGTTTAATAAACTATCAACACCAAGTTTTTTTTCAAGCATATATATCCAAGATTCATATGTAAATTAAACATGCAATATATATCTTATACATATTTACATGCTTGAGAAAAAAAAAACTTAAGAAATTAGAAATTAGGAACTCTTGATTACCTTAATTCAAGCTCCAACTTCTTTAATTTCCTTCTCTTTGGTGTTGATCAATTTTATAAACCCTAACCCCTCTTTTATTTATTTTCTCAACTCATGAGAATGTAGCAAAAGCTTGCAAAATTGAAACAATTTCAATTTATATAGAAAAACCCCATTTGGCCGAAAATGGTAATTATTTTTCAACAAAATAATAATTTTTGTGGCCTAAAATTTGACACCAATTTGATCTTATCCAAAATTGATATTTATTTTGATTTTTGTTAATTAAATCCATGTGTCCAAATTACATGGTTTGACAAATTAAAATTTACCAAAAAATAAAGAATATTCAATGTAATATTCTTAATTAAAATAAATAAATTAACTAATTCATTCTTTCATTTTATTATTAACAAAAAGATAAAATAAATACATGGATAATTATTCCAAGAATATTCATCCATTTTTATTATTAATAATAATTAATTTTTTAATTAATTAACAATTAATTAATTAATAATAATAAAAAACAAGTGTCAAAATCCAAAAGGTTAATAATGTGTATCTAATCTAAATTATGTATCGTATACAAATACACATTATTTAATATGCATGTGTAAATTATGAATAATCTGAATTATCCATAATTAATTGTCCAAGTGCTCAACGAGTACACTTTATATTGTGGGACTCGCTAGGTTCAAGTTTATCTGTCACGAAAACCATTTCTATGTCTGTAATTCGTCCACTCACAAATTACGACGACCACATATAATCGAGTTGAATCATCCAAGTCGAAGTCATTGCATATATAATCCTTCTGTCATATATTATCTGAATTTTTTCGGAGATATAGATTAAACATCAAATCTCCGCTATGAACAATTCATGTGTCGCGACATAATTATGATTCTTTAATAAATATTCGGAACTCGTTTTTGAATCATACATTGGCCAATGATTTCAAAGAATCACAAATTGGATACCCGAATCCCGTACATGGGACTGACAGATCCTCTCTTAATACATCACAGGATATCATGAGGATCAGTCCATACCCAACGAACAGGCGGAGGTCTGATCTTAAAAGATCGTTGACGGTGACTGCCATCAAAGTATGGAGGATATCTCACATATCCATAGTGGTATCACAAGTCAAAGGAGCTAATATATGATATTCGACTCGTAAAGATTCCTATTGACGTTGGTGCACCATCTACAAGAATCTTTGAATGAGTCGTTCAGTATTTATTCAATAAATACCTACGTGTCTATATGAGTCTCCTAAGACTCATGGTTTGCTGAGATAAACCATTAGAACAATTCTAATATACGACACGTACCGGTCTCACGGGTTTACTAACCGACTAGGTATGTAAACCTTGACCGGGAATAGTTTAAGAATGAATCATATTGTGACATTTCTCAGTAACAATTGCGGCGCTTTTGCAATTATGTTACAACTATTCATTCTAAGGTCTTTTACGCATTTACCATATATAAGATTATATTGATGAAAATTACTTAATTTTATTCATAATAGAATAAAATATACATCATATTTACAATAAATATAACAAAATTTGGCGTGCCGAGCACCAACTCCAACAGTGCGCGCACTATAGCAAGAACGTCTTACTCATGTGTCGTGTGATGAATTTTATTTTTGCTCGTTCTTGTGCTTTCGGACTCCGATTCAGTCCTGGTTTTTTCATATACATTCGTAATGGAATATAATATTTCATTAAATATTTTAAAATTACACCCATATTTGATATCCATGGGTTAGACCCATTTCCGCTGAGCGAGACACTGATCCTACCCTATGGGTTCCACAACTGCCCCAACACCAGCCACCTTAGGCACAGTAGTGCGTTCACTTGGCCATTGGAAATTGTTAATGGCCATCTCCTCCAACAGAGCATACACATCTTCAAAATATTTCTTGAACATGGTTCCTCCAGCAGTTGCATCGACCATGGTCATGTTTGGACCATTCAACCCATTATAGAATAATTGAATCTGAACCCAGTCTTCAAAATTATATTATGGGCATCTCCTGAGTAGATCTTTAAAGCGCTCACAGGACTCGTACATATTTTCAGTATCCAACTATTTAAATATGCTTATTTTTGTTCTCAGTTGGGCTAATTTAGTTGGTGGAAAGAACCTCGCAAGAAATGTTGTGGTCATATCATGTCATGTCATGATGCTCCCTTTCGGTATTGATTGCAGACAACTTCTCACTTTGTCCCTTAAGGATAATGAGAATAAGTGTAGCATGATGGACTCTTTAGTCACACCATTCATCTTTATGATATCTGTCATCTCCAATAACATTCTTAAATGCACATTGGAATCATCTACAGATGAACCCCCAAACTGGTTCTTTCGCACCATGTTGATCAATGCAGGTTTTAGCTCAAAGTCATTGGCATTGATTGGTGGGTGCGTAATCCCATAATAATTATCGTCTATGATCGGCTTGAAGTGATCTGGGATTGCTACCTGCAATGGATTGTTCTATATATTTGTTGGGGCAGTTGTGGAACCCCTAGGGTCGGATCGGTGCCTCGGGCAGCGGAAATGGTCTAACACATGGATATCAAGTATGGGTGTAATTTTAAATCATTTGATGAAATACTATATTCCATTACAAGTGTATAGGAAAAAACCGAGACTGAAACGGAGTTTGGAAGCTCCCAAACAAATGAAAACAAATTCAGCGCGCGCGAAGGGCGCCACGCGAGTGTGCCACACGCGCTACAGTGCGCGCGCACTGCGCGCGTGTATTGTGTGCGCTATAGTGCGCGCGGCACTGTAGCGCGCAACCCCTTCTTTTTTTATTTCATTTGTTAAGCTTCAGCTCTCTGGATTCCAGAGAGCTGATGACCCTAATTGCTTCCGGTCTTCCCTAAACACTTCAAAAACATCCAAAAAATATTTTTAATTTCAAAACCAATATAAACACATGTTATAGAATAAAAATCTAGTTTTTTAAAATATCAAATATTTTTCCAAAAACATAAATTTATTTTAAATACGCGTTTGCGTAAATTTTGAATCCAATGCACAAACCATTTTAGAATCCCAATACGAAATGTCCCGTGAACAATTCTAGTCCACCTAAAGGTTGTCAAGTGAATCTAGAATGGTAGACATAGCTCTAAGCTTTAATCTATAGTTCCAAACTCTAATTAATTGTTTCATGTCCAACATGATTATTTTGACCTAATTACAAGCATGTTGTGTTTATACTTTTAAAGTATCATAACACAATTGATTAGCCTTATTCAACATTATTTTGACCTAATTACAAGCATGTTGTGTTCATATTGGGACTTCTAAGTTCATATACGTTCGTCATATAATCCTAGCTAATATGTACGCAATTCGGCCACCTCCGAATTCGCGAAGAACACGAACGACCTTTCTGAACAATACAAGTCGAGGTCATCACATATGTTTAACAATCCCTACGTCGTAGGCTATCCGAGTTGTGCTTAGGAAACATAGAATATACCGTCAAGTTTCCAAGACGCACATCTCATGTCAACATGTCCACGATTCTTCATAACTGATGCGATCCACCCTAGGTGATCGACTTTGGCCAAAGATTTAAGAATCATGACTTTACTAACATGGATACCTAAACCCCTTATGGTACACATACGGGCCGACGGATCCTATCTTGCTTCGCACTTGATTACTGTGTGCATCGGTCCACACCCAACGAACATCTAGAGGCCAGACCATGAAAGGTTTCTGACATACATGGCATCTAAGTGTGGAGGATCTCACACAAAATCAATGTTATCATATAGTCAAAGGATTACATATGCTACTCGACTCGAGGAGATTCCTATTGACGATGGTGTGTACTTCCAACTATTAGGAATCACCAATGAGTCATTCAGTATTCGCTCCAATGAATACCCACATGTCTATACGAGTTTCCGAAACTCATGGTACATCGCGTTAAACCATTGGAACTCCAATTCCAATATACGACATGTGCTAGTCTTCTAGGTTATAGGAATTCGACCGTATTCCAAAACCAACGACTATGAATATTTACTTTAAGAATAGTTTACACTTAGTGTCAAAACTATTCTAAGGTCGATGTCATTCTTAGCATAACGATACATCAATTTAATACGCGTAATGATAATACCATTAATAGGGTATGAAATGAAAAATATAGTTATTTTATTAATAAATAATAAAATGTACAATTCGGATTGGCACTCCAAGCACCAACTCCATCAATATTTTCAGTTGTCATTGCTTCTTTCTTAATTTTCCTTAAAAGAAAAAAAATCTAATTAAAAAAAAATCTAATTAAAGTCAAGGTTACTTGGTAATAGTATTAATGTGAATTAGATTAACAATCCTCGGCAACGGCGCCAAAAACTTGTTGCGAGATTATTGTACCACAAGTATACGGTGTCAAGTTTTAGTAAAAGATAAGTATGAGTGTCGAACCCACAATGATTGTAATCAAACTCGCACTAAGTACTATAATTAATAAACCTAACTTTATTTAGAAGCAATTTAAAATAATCTGGATTTAAAACTAAAAACTAAATACGAGAAAGTCTAGACGTTTAGTTGGGAGAAACCAAGATAAGAGAGATTCTAGAGTCTGATTTCACCTAGTTATCCCCTATGTATTTGCTATGCCAATCAATTCTTATTCAGTTGCATTGTTTATAAGTCAAAAACCATAAGTTATTATAACTCTCTCTCCCGAGTGCCGAATGAATATATTATCAATTACAGATTTCGATATCTCTATAAAAATATAGTAATTAACAATTCATTACGCTTTGTGATTCTTTGTTAACGACTTCAAATGGATTATAGATTCTTCCGAACTCTACAAATCTCATATGTTATATTCTCTAGATCATATTCAAAACCATCTCTCCCGTGCGATAGATTCTACACATTCATCATCTTAATTTTGTGGCCAACAAACTATAAGCATTAAACACAAAAGAATATAAATAAACTGAATCAAAACTTCGTAACAATTAAATTGACAATCAATACATAGGTTCAAGCATAAGCTACATCATCCTCTAGAATAATGAAGTTAGTTCATGACTAAATATAAAAACAATGAAAGCATGATCATGAATCTAATGTATATCATTAGAGTTTAAAGAAAGAAACTAGAAGATTAAACCCGAATCGAATCCCTTCGTCTTCGGACGTCACCGTCTTCGTCTCCTCTTGTCGCTCTTCAATCTTCCTCATTGGATCTCTCTAAAATATGTGTTTAGCACTATTTGTTGTGTATTTTTCTCCTCCCCAGGGTTTTGGACGAGCTTCTATATTTATAGGGAAGTCTTAGAGTCATTGTGCTTGTAGAATACTGAATTATGATGTTTCAGGGAGTCTACCGCAGCGTCGCGATGCCGGAATTAGCGTTGCGACGCCTGACTCTCGGGCAATATGTATATGACATCCTATCGGGGCGTCGCAACGCCACCCCATTTTTCAGGATGATGATTTATGGGGAGTATTCTGCTTTCTCGCGTTCTTCCTTTGCGTCCGTAAGACCACAAAACACGTACAATTGCTCCAATATCAATGTTCCAATGCTTTATACCAATAAAACATAAAATAAACGACAAAATACATTAAAATAACACGAAACCTAACAAAATAGTAAGCTAAGAATACATGAATAAGTGGGTATAAACCATACTTATCACACTACATGAAACGAACAGAGAATGTATATGGTTAATGTTACTTATCAATCACATTCAGAGCACATGCAACTTAAACTCTACCACAAATATTCCAACAATGATATATGAAGATAATGATGCATGTATTATACAAATTAGAGGAAGATACATCAAAGGAGACAGAATCAATCACATCTCACCTAATTTTATAGTCATAAGCTACAACAGAGTAAACAAATTGATGTCAAGCAAATACGTTCAACTGATAACTTTACAGACATATTTACTAAATTTTTATCAACATCAAAATTTGAGAAGGTTGTATATAGCATTACCATGCGTTTACTTAGTAAATTATTATGATGATATCTTTTGAGAGGGTATTTCATCAGAGGGAGCGTATTCATTGACATCATGAACTACCGTTGTATAAAAGCGCATTGTACTCTCTTTCCTTCGACCAGGTTTTTGTCCCACTGGATTTTACTGACAAGATTTTAATGATGCAATATTAGGTCAATTATTATAAAATTAAAGTGATGGGTCCCAAAAGGGAGTATTGTAAAAAATATGATCATTCATTTTTATTTTCCAATTTTAGTTTATCTCATATTGTTTAGGGATAACAATCTTAACATAACATCTCTCTATAAATAGAGAGCAACTCTTGTAAAATCCATTCATCCAGAATTAATAAGAAAAGCTTGCAGCTTTCCAAGATATCTTCTCTTCTTTTATTTCTCTCTTATTTTATAATAGTTTTTGAATTTTTATTAAATCTTAATAATTTAATTATATATATATATTTAGAATTGAAATTAATTTATATAATTAAAATAACATTTTTTATTAATAAAAACCAGAATCCTAAAATGACCTCAAAAAAATAGGGATGGCAACGGGCCGGGCTCAGGCCTTCATCGGGCCGGCCCGGCCTGGCTCGGTCGGGCTCGGGCCCGAATTTTTATTATAAAAAATTATAAAAATAAAAAATTATTATATAAATATATATTTTTTATAAATAAAAAAATTTAATTATTTATTTTAAACCCGGGCCCGGGCTTTTTTTGGTAAGCCCGGCCCGGGCCCGAGCTGGGCCCGGATTTTGAGGCCCAACCCGAGCATTTTTGCCACGTATACAAAAGAATCTGCCCGTCTGGACATTTCTGCCCCTCTAGTTTGGGTTGTAATCCAAATAATCCGATCTACTAGTTCACACGTGTTCATGGTACTCCCGTAATTTCGTCAAACCTCAGCGGCATTTCTTTAACCGTCCTGATATTTCCACTTAAAAGTGAGGTGTTAAGGCTTTGGCGGCCCCCACGCTCTAGTCAGTAGTCATCCTCTCTCAATCTCTCTCATAAAATATGGACTCCCTACATACTTATCGAAAACAAACACACCCATCTCCAATCTCTACCGTTCATTTTATCCACGTAAGCAATCCGCGTCTCATTAATCCAACGATCCATATCTCTCCAAAAATTCACGCACCCACCCCTTAGCTTTTCCACCCCCCTAACCCTAGCCACAAACCCTGCGCCGCGCCCCTCAGGCTTATCACCTTCGCCAATTTGAAAAAAAAAGGCCAAAAAAAAAAAAAAAAATCGGTTCGATTGTGTTTTTCCTCTTCAAGCAAAAATTACGCAGAGACCGTACACACCGAAAAAGAAAAAAAAATCTAGTGTTATACGATTTCCGAAGTGAATAATTACAAATCCAACATAGAGTGTCAGGCTACTGTTATGCCTCACAAGTTCTGATAAATCAACGATTTTTTTCACCTTATAGTGTTGCTCTTTAAGCTTTGAATCGATTTTGAAGAAAAAATATTAATAGATAAAAAAGGGAATATTTAAAAAAAAAATTTGGTGTATGAGATATCGGGTTTCGAATTTGATGGATGAGCTCTGGGAGAGGGCCGTGGAGACAGCATTAGACGGTCAAACGGAAAGCGGCGTGGCTCGAACCCTAACATTAGACGGCGCCGTTAAGTGTGTGCAAGGCCGGCTGCCTCCACCGACCCTTTTGGAGAGATTCGAGAACCTCGAGCATCTTTCGATCGCCAACGTAGGAGTTTCATCGCTTGAGCAGTTTCCACGGCTCAAGAATCTTCAGAAACTTATCCTGTCCGACAACCGTATAGCCGGTGGCCTCGAGTTTCTTGTCCAAGCCGGCTTGGACTCTCTTCGCGACCTTGATTTGTCAAACAATCGGATCCAGTGTATTGAAGATCTGGCGCCGTTGGCTCAGCTTCGGCTTGTGTCTCTTGATCTGTACGAGTGTCCGGTTACGAGACTGAAAGATTATCGATCTAGGGTTTTTGGAATGATAAAGTCTTTGAAGTATTTGGATAAGATGGATGCAGAGGAGAACGAGAGACCAGAGTCTGATGATGAAGAGGAGGATGATGAGTCGGACGAAGAGGATGATCCAGGGAGTGGAGAAATTGACGGGGAGGATCGGCCGTTTGGGAGGGATAATGGACATAGTGAGAATGCTGAAGGGATTGTGGATATGGACGAGGAGGAAGAGAGTGATGCGGATGAAGAGGAGGAGGAGACAGCTTGTGGAGTTGTAGGGCCTGCTGTTAATGGAGTAAATGGCCATCAGAACAATGGGTATGATGTTGAGGATGATGACGAAGATGATGTTTACGAGGAGGATGATGTGGTGGAAGTTCATGGGGTTGGTGGGGACAGCGATGAGGACGAGGATGATGATGAAGAGGAGGAGGTCGATAATGAGGATAGAGATGCGGAGTTTGGGGAGCCAGAGAGTACGGGGAGGTTGACGAGCACGGAGGGGGAGATTGATGGGCATGAACAAGGGGAGGACGATGGAGATGATGATGGCGAGACCGGGGAGGAAGAGCAAGGTGTTGAGGATGATGGGGAGTTTGAAGTTGAAGATGAAGATGATGCTGAAGAGGAGGTGAGAAATGAGATTGATATTTCTTATGCTTTATGTTGTAGTTTGATAGAATCTCGTTTTTGGTGGTTTGATGGATTGTTTGCTGTTTTGTTTTCAGATCAGAAGAGGAGTTGTCTACACTTTACTTCCTTAATATACTGTTATTGATTAATTTGTTCCTCATGATTTCTGTTTTTCTGCATATGTTTTGCATATTTCAGGTTTGTGTAGCTTTATATTTTGCATCTGGTAGAGAAATTTACCTAATGCTTTTCCCTTGGAGCAAATAATTATTGTTCAACTGTAAATAGTACTTCAAATGCACTTTCACATCATAGATATTCCGGGAAAAAGGTCCTAGGCATCTGGTATCTTTTGCTGTTTTGTATGGTTCTTCCCTGAGTAATTGATGGTTCTCACTTTTTCCTGTCTACTGCTGTACCGCATATCAAAAGAAGCAACCTCAGGTTTTTTCAAGGTTTTGGTTTTTGAACAAGATCTCAACAATTAATTAATTTTCGATGTTATGAGAAATGAAGTTCTTTAAATTAGTTTCAAGTGCATGTTTATTTATTTTGAGAAATGAAGTTCTATAAATTAGTTTCGAATGCATGTATAATTATTTTGAGAAATGAAGTTCAACAATTGTCCAGACTATACCATTACATGCCCTGATTGGTTTATTAATTGGATATTGATATGTCTCGACTCTGCTTTTGTTTTCTCAGAAAAGCTTTGTTATCATAATTTAGAATTTGTGTCTGGCAATTGATTTCGTAAATATGGGGTTATTTGCATTTTCAAATTTGATCTGCCTCCTAAATGTCTACCCTTAAAGCCTAATATTAAGTATTTAAGTTAGTAGATTAATTCTACTATTATATGTTTCCTTTTCACTCTACCCTACTGCGCTGGTGAATTTGCTCTTTTTGCAGTTTTGGTTGTTAAAATGGTTGCAAAGTTGCAATTTCTTTAGTCTTCCCTTTATTGCACTCAATTTGAAGATTTACTTATTACATTTATAATGATTCTCTGCCTCAAACTAAGCGGTCCCGCTAGTCAGGTTTTTCCATTTATATGCCCTGCCATTGTGTGGAGACTGGAGAAAGGGCACATGTATAATATGATGTTTGTCTTTGAATGTGGCGAACCTGCCATCGGTAATGCAAGAAGATACTACTGTCCCAAGCCATCTCTGTTCTATGTTGCTCATTATGAAATTTTTGTTTTCTGATGTCCTCTAAATAATCTTTAATTATAGGATGTTGATATGCATCGCGAATGATGTGCATTTGAAATGTTTGATTGATTTCTTTAGCATTTTCTTAGTCTGTCTAAAAGTATTATATGCATTTAGTTTCATCTTTATTTTGATTTTCTTGGTTACAGATTTTGTGTTTTGTATCTAACTATTTTCTATATTTGTTTGGAATTCAAATAGTTTCTCTCTTTACATGCAAAATTTCCAGTGTGGGTATGTTCCTTGTTTTTGGTACTAACCATGGAAGCTTTTATGGATTTTGGCAGGATGAAGACTATGGAGAAGGGTATTTAGTTCAGCCAGTTGGGCAGGCTGAAGAACATGATGCTGGAGTCAGTGTTATGGACCCTGGTAATGATGATGATGCTGAAGAGGAGGAAGAAGTTGAGGATGAAGATGAAGTTCAGGATCTGCCACCATCTTCTTCTTCTTCACACTTGAAGAGAAAGAGAGGTGATAATGCTGATGATGTGGATGACAATGGTGAGGATGATGAGGAAGATGATGATGTTGTTGAGTTCAGCAAGTCATCTTCAAAGAAGAACCATTAGCCTTTTACAGTCTTATTATCTCATGGGTCAAAATATTTTCGTTAATGTCTTCAACAAGCGTAGAAACAACAGCGGACACTTTTAAATTTGTTGGTAGCGACTTTGGCTTATCTTTTCTAGGGAGGGAAATTGTACCTTGGGTGGCACATGTTGGTTCAAAAGGTTGTTAGTGTGTGATTCCCGCTTGCCTCTTTTATATAGCCGTTACCATGTTAAATTCAAATGGCAGTTGTGAAGGGTTCACCGCCAATTCAAGAAAGTTTTGTTTCGAGCGATTTTTTCTGAGAGGTTTGTGTGTGTGTTTTTTTTTATAAATGGAGGGAAACTTTTAAATCGTTGTCGCTCGAGCAAATGTTTGTGGGAGCGGTGTTTAAAAGGGCTGTGTGTTGAAAAAGAAAGGCTGGCTGAGTTGTAGTTTTATTTGGTCCCGAATTGTTTAAAAGCCCAATTGGGAGGATTGATCTAAGCAATGTAATCAGATGGTTGAGTATCCATGATCAAGGAATTTGTCAATCTAGAGATGAACCTGATTCCTTTGGTTGGATAAAGCTTTTTTTTTTTTTTTTTTTTTTTTAAAGATGTTACAGGGGCTCTTTTCAATGTGCGAGTGGAATTTACCCCGAGAGAGAGTGCCGAGTCACACTCACTGGGCCTTATGGGCCCACCTTTATTCATTCTTGCTTTAGAAGCTGTTTCCCTTCGTCACCAAGCTCTCGTGTTTCTATTCAAAAAAGCTCTCGTGTTTCATAATTTTAGGGGGTCCACTCACGTGAGCTTCCAACGGAAATCTCACGTCAGTATTTTCATTTGTAAATTGTAACATTTTTTTAAATAAAATTTTATTGTAATATTTTAGATTAACTTTCCAGCCAAGTTTTTGGCCTTTATTGAAATTTGACTCTCTTGTTCATCCATTCATTTCCAAATTGCATCTATTGAATATTTGGTTTTCTTGAGTTTTCTCACTTTAATAATAGATAAAAAAAAATAATAAGTAGGTTTTCAGGGTTTACTCCCGGTAAGATATGTGTGATATGATATTACTAATTAATAAATATATGATATATATAATAATTTTTTAATATTTTAACACGTATAATTATATATTATTATGTTAAATATGGCTTATCTTATTTGTCTTTACTTCTTTTTTAAGTTGCCATTATACTTAGAGTATAACTAGTACATGATTTGTACTTTATGTGGGTTGAGTATATATTTTAGGTATTGATCTTGTAAATATTCTGGATCTTATCGATTTTATAGTGTAAATGAGACAATTGATTTACTTATACGTAATATTCATGCTTCATTCAATTGACTCTCAGTTCTCAAATAATATTTCTAATTTACTGTACAATAACTAATAATCAAAATTTACATCCTGAAACACAATAAATAATAAAAAATTCATGAAATAAAAAAACTTACAAAAATAATTCAAATAAAATAACAAGTAATAATAGACCCGAAATTCAAAAATTAGATAGGTTTTGTGAGCGGCTAATATTTAGGTTTCTTATTTTGATAGGAGATTATATTTTTATATTACAATAAGTTTTTTTTTTAATAATTTATCATTTTAATTTTATAATTTAATAATAATAATTAATTGTAGAGATTAGGTGTCACATATATTTTTTTTTTTAATAGAAGATTATATTATATTTTCTTATTATAATAGGTAATAAAAAAATTAATTGTAGAGATTAAATGTCATATGACGCGATGAGAAAGCTTAAAAATATTTAATACACACACTTTGTCAGATTATCTGTGATATTCTTAAAAAATTAATCGGATAATATAATATGTCTTTTTGTTATAATAGAGTTCATATTTAATAGATTTATTAATTTAATTTTATAATTTAATAATATTTTTTAATGGTAATATGATAGTATAATATGTTTTCTTATTATAATATCGTTCTTATAAATTTATAATATGTATTTTTATTGTAATGGGTTTTTTATTTAATACAAAATTAATTGTAAAAGATATTTTAATTTTATAATTTAATAATAAAATAAATTAATTGTAGAGATTAATTATAGAAATTAAGTGTCCCGTATGTTTTTTTTAATGATAGATTATAATATGCTTTCTTATTATAATATGTTTCTTTATTTTAATTTTATAATTTAATAATAATAAATTAAAATATTAAATTAATAAATTTCTTATTTTAATAGTATATTATGTTTTTATATTGTAATAAGTTTTTTATCTTAATAATTTATTATTTTAATTTTATAAATTAATAAAAAAAATTAATTATAGAGATTAGGTTAATTATAAATAATTTAGTAATATTTTTTATTTTATTTTAATAAGATAATTTAATATAATTTCGATTCGACGAGGAGAGATTAAAAAAAGTATTCGTTTCAACCGTTTTTGTTATCCCTTATCCTTTTTCACACAATGTGTACCGAAAGGTGAAAGGTCATGACAAATTTATACCAACTTTTGTCTACCTACCCCATTTGGTCACGCTTCACTTGTAGTGCTCTCCACTTGTCATTTGAAAAAAATTGGGAATTTCCAATTTATCTTTTGCTGCTCGCTTCCAAGTCAAGGTAAGAAGTCGTCTAATACCTTGACTCCTTTAGCATTGGTAATTTACACCTAAGTCCGAACTGTTTGTGAGAGTAATAAATAAATCATAATATTTTACAGATTTGGTCATTAAAACCCTTCATAGTTCATATTTCATATTTCACATTTTTTCACATATTGACTCGTTGACCGTTGACCCATTTTACTAGATCGGTGTTTATAAGAAGTGTTATTATTTTGTCCTCCCAAAAATGGAAGAAAGCAAAATTACCCTCCACATCATTTGTATCTACAGATCCCAAAAAATGAGACTCATCTCTATTATATAATCAAACAGTGGCATATATCATATCCGATATTAACATATCAAGTTTCTATGAGCCTCATCCGAAGGGATTTTATCATCCCTAACTTGAGGGGTTTAATTGATCAAATTAGAAAAGTTGCGATTTTATGGACTTTCTTTTGAAAAAACAGGGAATCAAGTGTAAATTATCCATTTTAGCATAAAAGACCTTAACAAATCAAAATCCTCGGAGTCGTCACTCAACTCTGGAGTCCATTGCCTTCAATCATGGCCAGTAAGGTATGACTTTTTACTTATTCATCACTCTTTAATTACGATAAATTTGAAAATTTAATATAATCTTTTATTTCTTAATCGTGATTGTGATCTGTTGTCTGATTATTAACGCTACAAGATTTTATTGTGTTAAGTTGATCTTTGTATCAATGATTGTCTAAATGGTTTGTTTGGTTGCTAAGAAAATAGAGGAAAAGAAAACAAGTTTTAAAAACAGAAGGAACAAGCTTAATTATTGCATTTTTGTCTCTCTGGAAATTTTTTTTGTTAGTTTGATTATCAACAATAAATTGTATTTTGTTTCATGTTGGATTCAGAGAAATAAAATGTTTCATTGTTTCTGAATGCTTGAATTTGCTAGCTCTGATTGGGTTTTGTATCCATGGAAGAGAGCCTTAGATGTTATGTTTATAATTATTTTTCAAAATTGATGTGAACTAAGTTGATTCTTGAAGTTGTGTTTTTTGTTGAAAAGAACCAGATAGAGGGAAAAGATTTTCCAAGAGAGCTTAAAAGAGACAAAAGAAAAAGAAAAAGGAAGCATATGAGAATCAAAAGAGCTGAAATATCATGATGTTGGTTAGATGATAGGGTTATGGGTGGATGCGCCCCCAAGGGGTGTGGCTTGGTGGTGAAGGGTCCAGAATCTCACCTTGAGGTTCTGGGTTCGAATCCAGGGGGTGCAACTTCTTGTAAGAGCCTGGGGCAGCCGGGGGTTTTACCTGCGCCGCGGCCCAGAATGGGTGGTTTGGTGGCGGGGTTTCCAACGATTTCAAAAAAAAAAAAAAAAAAAAAAAAGTTATGGGTGGATGCGTCACAAGAGTATTTCTTGCAACTTAGTTTGGTGTGTTTTAGAATTATGGAAATATATGTTTTTGAGTTATTTAAGACTAATTATTTATTGCCATAATGCCATTTAGGAGTGCTTGTTTGGATAATTTGTTGACCCCTTCATTCTTTAGTTCAGTGTTCTTATTTGAATCGAAGTACAGTTAAGCTCTCTGGCTGTAAATGTTAATTATGTGCTCTTATTTTTTTTTTTCAAGATCACTATTGAAATGTTCTATTTGTTGACTCTATTAAATTGTTCTGTAAATGCTGATAGAAAGCTCATCTCAAATTTATCTATGAAATAGTGGTCACCTTGATACCAGATAAGTTGTTCTCTTGTCAAGTATGTTAGCATTGGTTATGTGAATTGTTGTATTGTCTGTGTAATGTGTGGAAAATGTCAAGTTGCACTTGGATTGGTTATTTCACTAAAATTTAAAGTGAAACATTTTTGAAATAAACTAGACAACTGAAAAACATAACAATGCCATGTATCCTAATTATTTTATCTATCTTCTAAAATTCTAATGAACAGGTAATTTTTCCCTCTCTTCTTTTGATGATTTATTTAGTATATCTACTGGTATCTTTAATGGTGACACTGATTAACTTTGAGTTTTGTTGCAGCTAAATATGGATAAGGGGAAAAGAACAACTGCGTTGATGAAAAACAGCGATAACAAGTCCTACATGGAACTCAAGGATATTATAAGGGACCATGCCCTTCAATTCCTTCCTGCTAAATCACTTGTCCGGTGCAGAGGAGTTTGTCGTGACTGGAAGTACTTGATAGAGACTCCTTTCTTTGTCCACAATCAGTCATATTCTTTCTGCAATATGTCAGGCTTCTTTTCCCAGTCATCGTCCAGTGAACCATCATTTATTTCCCTCAACCCAACAGCATATGGTGTTCCAGACCCATCTTTGAATTTTTTGCCTGAACCAGTTGACATCAGGAGTTCGTCCAATGGACTACTTTGCTGCCAGGGTCGCACTGGATACAATCCTTACTACATATGCAATCCTGCTACCAAGCATTGGCATAAGCTTCCTAAACCCGATAATGATCATTGCTCTGACCCTGCTGTCGTGCTTATCTTTGAACCGTCAATACTGAACTTTGCACCTGAATACAAGCTGATTTGTGCCTTTCCTTCTGAACTTGATGGATATGAATTTGAGATATATTCCTCCTCCAACAAATCCTGGAAAACCTCTGGGGAGGTTTTCCTCGGCAATTTGAAAATCCTCCCAAGTTCAGGTGTTTATGCAAATGACATTGTTTATTGGGTTGGAAGAAATGGTCGAATTCTTGCTTTCGATCTCACAGCAGAGCGGTCACAGCTCCACTATGGCCATGGGACCCTGGGTGTGATGGGTGGGAAGTTTTGTACAGCTACTGTAAACCGTCAAAATCTGTCAGTTCAGTTGCTGTCTAATGCCTACACTAATACAATGCAAATGTATAGTGGTATCAAGGCTTGGGAATCACTTCTCTTTATTTTAAACAGATCTAATTTTGCTGAAGGTTATCCTGAGGAGGTAAAGCTGCTTTTGAATGACACAGTGATCCTACGAGGAGGGAAAGTACTTTATTCGTACAACTTGAAGACGAAAGAAACTAAACACTTGGGAAATGAAGCCGAAAATGATAAGAGTAGGGTTGTGTCTTATGTGAATAGCCTCGTTGATATTTAGGTACCCTCCCTCAGCATATGGTACAGTTCAGCTATAAACTGACATGTCAGTAGTTAGTTGAATTAGCTTTGGGACCAAGTGGAATGTGAAAGTTCATTGAATTATGTTCTTATTAGAGCTTTTATGCTTGCAGCTACTTGTCTATGATTCAGTAACGGCATATATTTTACTCATTTTGGAACACAGTGTGAAATATTCTATGGTTTTGGGATTTATATTGATATATAATTACTTGAATAATTGGTAGTGTTCATGTTTTTGAGTTCAATATGATTGTAAATAATTTGAACTGTGCTTTTAAGCTGAATGTATGGGATCTGGATCCCTCTACTGGATGAAGCTTTGCTTGGATTTTGAAGGGTCTTGTGATTTATTATTATCTGTAATGCTGATAAAATCGCTTCCAAACTATAATCCAATATTAAAATAAATGAGTAATGATATTTGTACACAAACAGTGACAAAATTATATTAAAAAATAAGTAGTTTTGATTTTCTTTTTCTTTTTTTGAAAAAATCATAGACACTCAAAACTACGTAGTTTTTAGTACCTTTTATCAATGTTTTATCATCTCTATTTATAAATAATTAAATATCATTTTATTCATCATTTTTTAATTTCTTAAACACGACTTGAGACTCGACTACTAGCTTGAGACGCACGCTAACTTAGCCACAAAGAAAATTCTTAACTTTTAGAAAATTGACCATAGTTAGTTAGACTCAGCACTCTTGCAACAGCGACTTCTAATATATGTAGACTTTATATTTTTGCTGTCCATTTAATCGTCTCTCTCTGCCTCTCAATTTGCTCTCAAGTCTCATAGTTTATTAATTTCAGTTTCTGGAGTTTCAAAATTGCTGCTTTCTTCTTTCAAGCAAAAAAGAAAAAAAAAAAAAATTGCTGCTTTCACGCATTTGCACTTTCTTGAAGCGTTTCATCTTGTGGGTATGTTGTTATTAAAGCAAAAGAAAAAAAAACTTCAAATTTAGTTCTTTATTTGTGTGTTCTGGTATGTTTCTTTGTTGAATCTTTTTGCCCTTATTGATGAATCTTGGTAATGTTTATGAGTGATTTGTTCTTCTGGGTTGTTTTTAGTTCTCTTTTGTTTAGTGTCAAAACTTGGCAGGGAAGTAAACGGATAAGAATTTAAGGGAAAAACAAATGAATTAGGCATTTGAATGAATTGATTTCCGTTAATTTCATTTAAAATATAATTAGTTCACTTTTTTGTTGCTGATACTTATCTTATATCCATTTTTCCCCCTTGCTTGCCAAGTAATCTTTAACTTTAATCAAGATGCTTTTGTGGAAATAAAACAAAAACAAAAACAAAAATCCCTCAACTTGAAAAATACTATATTTCATCAACAAAATAAAATTTATTGGTATCTTTAATAATCTGTGCTTCATAGTTGTTCTCTTTTTAAGGGGCTGGGTTTAATACATGCTATTCTTTTCTTTATCTTGGTTTTTATTGTGTTATTTCATTCTTTATCAAGTTTGTTGGTCAGTCAAGTGGAATTGATTTCTTGAATTGTGCTTTGTAAATGGTTTTTTATGCTTTCTGGGTGTTTGTAATCACCAATGGTTTTGTTTTTAATTAGATGTTATATTGAATGACGAATTGATGGTAGGCTTGGGTGATGAATTGAAGGATTTACAGTCTGCAATTGCTAGTCAACTTCTCACGTAAAATTCATTTTGGTGTTATTGTAGGTATTATAATGGCGAATTTAGTTGATGACAACCTGGAGGAAGAAGTGATCGCTGACGACTGGATTGATGATCTACCTGTGGAAAGAAAGTTCTTGGGTAACACTTCTGATGTGGTATGTTGCAGTTGATCTTATGTCCTAGTTCTAGATTTGTTAATTTGATGAGATCAAATACATGAATGATGAGGCTTTAGGGAATATTTAAGGCACTTTACTTATCTAAACAGAGTGACATTGCATGTTTATGCTACCATTCTTATGATCCTTTTAGTGGTTTTGTCCGTACCTTTCTAGATAGGCCTTTTTAAAACTTGGATACACGAAAACATAATTCAGAAGGTTTAAAGTAGTATAATTGACTGTTTTGTATGTCATTGCATTTTATTCTGATAAGCCTCTTTAATTATTCCTGATTTTCAGCATCCATGGTCTGGGAGATATACTAATTTTCATGGTCACATAAAGCTGAAGGACACTCGCCTATCAGATGTTGTAAAGGAGTATGTTCTTCGTTTTCTCCCAGCAAAATCACTCTGCAGGTTCAAATCTGTTTCTAAAGAGTGGTATCAATGGATAAGCAATCCTTTTCTGGCTCACTTACAAAGTACACACTTCAAAGACATATCTGGTCTTCTTTGCCAATATCCCGGCTTAGGTCCCTCCTTCATCTCATTCAATCAGGATGCTTATGGCATTCCCAGCCCCTCCCTCGAATTCTTGCCTGAACTTGTTAATATCAGAACCACATGCAATGGGTTAGTTTGCTGCCAAAGCCTTTTTGATGCTGGGGAGTACTGTTTCTACTACATTTGCAACCCTGTGACAAAGCAATGGAAACTGCTTCCTGAGCCAATGTATTTCCATGGACCTGAAACAGCTATAGCACTTGTCTTTGAACCTACAACACTAAATTTTTCCGCAGATTATGATCTTGTTTGTGCTGTTCCTGTCAATGAAAATGGTGTTTCATTTGTCATTTTTGAAATTTACTCATCAAGATCGAACTCTTGGAGGATTTCTGAAACAATCTGTTCTGAGCCGGATGTTCTAAAACCAGGGAGAAATGGATTCTACATGAAGGGGTTTGTCTATTGGACAACAGAATCTGGTGTGGTTCTCGTTTTTGATTTGAAGGATGAGCAGTATGGGATTCTGCCTCTCCCTTCTGGCAGTGGACCACATGGTGCTTTGACGCAGATGCATGGAGAGTTGTGTTACATATTTCCTCAAATACAAGATGGAGAATGCATAATAAGTGTGCATGGGAACCTGGATATGAGCCTGAAGTATGTGATTCCACTTCAACCTGAAGTTCTTGGGGAAAGATTTTCAGATTGTCGGGTTTTAACATGCGTTAGCAGTGACATGCTGATAATTCTGCTCCCTCGTAAGGTGGTAGCTTATCATGTGAAAGCACAGAAAATGGAAGTGCTAAGCGAGGTAGGTGTTGGAGGATTTGGAAATTGCCTGCCTTACATCAACACCCTGGTAGATGTGGCAAAGTGACTGTGTGTTTC